>AYEL01074960.1:0-20736 GCA_000484575.1 Olivierus martensii | reverse complement strand
CTTTAAATTCATTAGAGAACACAGAAGCAGAAAAGATTCTGCTGAACACACAAATGTGGATCTGTTTAATTACTTTTTGCTATCATCAGATCCAATTATATCCCATTTATCTCTGAAAAATAAATGCTACAAAAATAAGTTCAAACTTGAAACCGAAGCTATTCATTTGTTGAAATCTCCCCTATATCAAAGAAGGCACATTCCCCTGCTTCATGTTCAAATAACGAATAGATAAATTACTTTATACTGAGATTTTCAAACAATTATTTTAACCTTTAGCGTTCCTTCGACTTGGCTCCTTAGTCATGCACGCTTCGTATAGTGCTCCTATAACAAGCAGCCTAGGCAAAATTTAAAGCCCAATAATTTTGTTATTTTTGGTTAAATCAAGAAAAAATGATTAAAATCTCAAATTCTATCAGATTCTTCATATTTCTATTGTATTTCCCAAAAATTTGATTTTACATTGATATTTTAATAAATTTTTAAATAATCCTTTAATTCGAACTCAATCCGAATCAACTAATACATTTGTGATCTTTGCACCCCCAAAAATTCAAGAACAGTTTATCCGAATTTGTTCAATTTGCTCTATCAGGTTCCACATTTCCTTCTTAGTTTATCCATACTTCTTTTTTACAGATATCTTGGTCCAATAAATTATAATTTGGGAAAGTTTGGCCTCTTCCAAAAAACGTGATTTTGCTGTTTTTCTACACAAAAAATTCGATAAATTCGTTTTATTTATAAATATATAAATTTCTATTTATCAGAGAAACAATGCAAGCAATACTATGCTTGACCTTAATGATCGAAGCAGAAGTAGGTGTTCTACATTATGGCGGGAAAGTTCAACTGACTACGAAATCAGTGATCGTTTGTTTATATTATTTTATAACATATATTGTTTATTTTATATTACGTTATTGTTTACTTATTACATTATATTACATCGTTTATTTTATTACATTAGTGTTTATTTTATATTTTATATTATTTTATAAAAAAATTTTTTTTATAAATAATAAAGTAATTTTTGTGTTATCTGCAATCGAAACAAGTAACTAGTAGATCTTTTATCGTCACAAGTTTTCAACTTTTATATTTTTTACCTTATATGGAATAAACGATAATTTGTATGTTATGATCCCCAGTTTTCAATATTGACTGTAAAACTGGACATGTGCAAACAATTAGTGATGTTGACTGTAAATACGATACATGCAAACAATTATTGAAACATTCCAAGACCTTCTTTACCATATTTGGTAAACATACGGGACCTCTAACCTATAACCTCAGAAGAATAACAGTAGTATCCTCTTTCAGACAACCATTTTCACTTCAGAAGTAGTGCAAGACAGAGCTATATCAGATAACCAGCAACCATGTACTTCCAGGCAGGCAACACATTCGCAACCCTGTACTTCCAGGCAGGCGACCTGTATGCAACCCTGTACTTCCACGCCGGCCCGTACTAGTAAACGGAGTGCATTATCCTATGAAGAATTTCGGCAACTTCTTTCTCTTTCAGATTCCGACGAAGATGAAAGTAATTTATGTTATTTGACTAAGTAATTTATTTCATGATCATGATGATGTTGATGATGATTATATAGAGGAGTCTGATGAAGAGTCTGAAGAGACAGATGGAAACACTTGGAAGAGGTATAGAAGACAGGACGTAATTTACAACATTTTCAATTTAGTGTTCAAAACTCAGGATTTCAGATTCCAATTATCAATCGACCAAATGACGAACTACGATATTTTCAGTTTTTCACAGACGAACTTCTCAACGAAATAGTAAATGCAACAAATAGTTATGCTCAAGAAAAGATAGGTAAACTTAGACCAATACCAAAATATTCAGTTTGGAATAAGTGGCGGGAAACTAATCTAAAAGAAATGAAAGCATTTTTAGGAGTTATAATAAATATGGGATTGAATCCCAAGAGCGAATTATACGAGTATTTTTCTGATGAATTGGTAGATAGATATCCTTTTTTTTTAAATTAATTTTTTCTAGAATGCGTTTCACGCAGTTATTTTGGATACTTCACATGCCAACATCTACACAAAACTGCAGGGGAAGAAAGATAAAAATCGTATCAGATTATATCGACAATAGGTGCAGAGAAGTATTCATTCCCCCAGAAAAAATAGTTATAGACGAAAGCACTGTCGGCTTCAAAGGCCGTGTAAAGTGGAAGTGCTATAACCCAAAAAAAACCTACAAAATGGGGGCTGCGTATATATTGCTTATGCTGCAAATCAGGATATGTTTCTTGTTTTATCCCGTATTATGGGAAAGAAACAACAGTAGTCTCATACTGTAAGGATTCGGGATGTAAAGTTAAATGGTTGTTCTGAAAATTTTCTAAAATGTGTTGTTAATGTAATTCTTACCTGCTGCGGTGTGCTGGGGCAGCGTGGAAGGGCCGCCATGTTGGATCATGTGGTCATCTTTTGTGGTCGATCAGTTGAATTTTTTGGAAGATGTATGAATTTTGTAATATGTCAAATAAGTTTTGAAATTATGTTAGTTCAGTGTTATTTTACTAAGATAAAATTTATATGTTGTGAAATTGAAAGTTATTTGTTAAATAATTGTACGTTATCTGATATGGAAATTAACCAGCACTTAAAGTTCTTGCCGATGGATGGCGTTTTGGTCTCTCGTTCCCCGTATTGGCTGTTTGTTTTGAAGAAGGATTGATGGTGATCGTCAGATGTCCTGTTGGAGTGTGCGTTATACGCCTGTTTGTTGTTACGACAGTGAAGTCGTATAAACCATATGTTGAAAAAAGGGAACTATTCTTTGGTAAAGTTAATACAGTGTTGTTTACAGGCATCAACTCTTTGTCCGGGGACGAGACCTTTCTTTTCTATTTGTAAGTTTGTTTATTTAATAATACTAATAAAGTTCTTTTTTAAAGTTATGGAGCAATTGAACGGCGAAAAAGGTAGGGCTGGGGGGGAGCGGTGTCGAACTCAGTACAGGGGTACGGATAGAATACCGACCTTTGTAATACGACCAGAACTCCCGTTTACCTGTAATACGACCAGAACTCCCATTTTGCATTTATTAGAAAAATGCAATAACGGAAGTGATTTCCACCTATATACGGATAGATTTTATACCTCGCCGAAGTTAGCAGACGAACTAAGAAAAATAAATATTCATCTAACTGGAACTTGTCAAACAAACAGGACAAACTTTCCACAAGAACTGAAAGCACCAAAATTAGCATTACATAACCATATCAGTTATCAAAAAAAATAAAGAAATCATGGCTCTCAGCTATCAAGACAAACGAATTATAACGATGCTCTCAACTTATCATAACACAGAAACTGAAAATGTTCCTCAAATAATGAAAGGAGGTAAAAGAAAACTTATAAAAAAGCCAAAGGTAATAATAGATTATACAAAAAATATGGGAGGAGTGGATACTCTGGATCATTACTGTGGAAGTTATGCTTTTTCCAGGAGATCCATAAAATGGTGGCGAAAGTTATTTTTTTTGGTTATTTGAGGTAAATATTTTAGTTGTAAACAATTTCCTATAAAATTTTATTTTATATATACAACCTTTTCTAAAATACTTTTTCTAAAAAGTTTTTTTATCTTATAGGTAGGATTAGTAAATAGCTATATTCTATGGAATATCGACAGAAAAGAAAGAAAATTGCCGGTAAAGTCCCATCTTGATTTTAGGAAAGAAATAGCAATGCAACTTGTAGGAGACATACGAAACTCTTCAGCAAAAAAACGAGGAAGAACGTCATCCTCAGATGAAGCAGAGAGACTTGTGGGAAAGCATTTTTTGGCAAAATCAGATAAATCAATACCTAAAGACTGTATATGCTGTAGTAATAGGAAAATTCCTGGAGGTAGAAAGCAAACGGTATATTATTGTAAAACATGTACAAGAAAACCTGGATTATGTATTACATGCTTTGAAAGATATCACACAGAGTTTTGTAAAAAAAAAAATGATTTTTTACAAAACTTTATTTTTTACAAAATTATTTTTTATTCTTATTATTGACATTCTAATTATTGTATTTTTTATATATTGTTATTGTATATACAGGGTGTCTCACATATCACCGAACATAGAAAAAAGTTAGTCCGAAAGATCGCTATTTGCGCAAGTTCATTACGTAGCAAAACGATGCTCTACTATAGGGAAGGAAACAAGTGATGCGTTCTATGTAAGTGCGAATAAACGCATGAAACATCGGTAGCATCGAGATCGATTATTTGAAGGAAAATCGCATTTATTACGATTTTCATCGAATAATACTGTAATAATGTGAATGTGTAAGACGAAAATATCTTACAGGATAAAAACGTAAAAATTACTAATCTAAACATGAACAATTAAACAGAATGATTATTTAAATTACTAATTTTTACGTTTTTATCCTGTAAGATATTTTCGTCTTACACATTCACATTATTACAGTATTCGATGAAAATCGTAATAAATGCGATTTTCCTTCAAATAATCGATATCGATGCTACCGATGTTTCATGCGTTTATTCGCACATACATAGAACGCATCACTTGTTTCCTTCCCTATAGTAGAGCATCGTTTTGCTACGTAATGGACTTGCGCAAATAGCGATCTTTCGGACTATGTTCGGTGATATGTGAGACACCCTGTATTCTAATTATTGTATTTTTCATATAATCTCATTATTGTATATACTCTTACTATTACATTTTTTTATATATTCTTATTATTGTATATATTATTATTGTATTTTTCGAAATTTTAAATAAATTTATTATATAATATTTGAATTTTCAATAACTTTATTTTTCTAATATTCAAAATAATTCAAAATAATTTAGATATATATCTAAAAATGTAAATAAAACGACAACACTAAATGCTAATAATCTGTACAATTGATGCTTTTTGTTAGTGAAAGCGACGCAAATTACAGAAAAAAATAAAAAAATCTACTAACTATGAAATAAGTTTTACAAAATTGTTCTAAATAATTTTTTATTCAAATAAAATACTAAAATTAATCTGTAATCAATCCAAAATTATAACATATCAAATATAGCATTGCAAATAAAACAAAATTATTAATTATTTCCTATATTCAATTTATTTCAACATTATATTCTTACAACATCAGGAATGCAACCTGAACAAGTAATGTTTACAACACGTGTCCAATATAGACTCTAATCCTCTCCCCTCAGGGTCCTCAGGTGTTTCATTTTGTAAAAATGGAGAGTTAAAGCATGAATATTTTCTTTATAAAATGGGACGAAATAATTCCGTTTATATTACTTACAAACAACATGAAAAGCAAACAATACATAATTCAAAAATTGCAAAGTAAATGTTTTTAAGTAGTTAGATTTTATAGATGATTTTAAATATATAAATCAGTCAAAAACTCTTTAAAAAAGGGTTTTTGACTGATTTGTATTTTTTAAATCCTAATATAAATTAATTTTCAAGAAAATTACTACCATTACTTCAATAATCTTTTGTCAAAATTAATAAAAAAAGTAAATCATACAAACATAAAAATATACAATACATAATAATTCCAAAATTAAAAGTAAAATATAATGTAAATCAAACTTTCATAATAATCTAGATTCTAGAATTACACAGTGTACAGGAATCTAACCTGACAAGTAATGTTTACAACACGTGTCCAATAATACATGTAGACTAACCCTCTCCCCTCAGGGTCCTTAGGTGTTTCATTTTGTAAAAATGGAGAGTTAGAACATGAATATTTTCTTTATAAAATGGGACGAAATAATTCCGTTTATATTACTTACAAACAACATGAAAAGCAAACAATATATAATTCAAAAATTACAAAATAATTTTTTTTTAGTAGTTAGATTTTATAGATGATTTTAAATATATAAATCAGTCAAAAACTCTTTAAAAAAGGGTTTTTGACTGATTTGTATTTTTTAAATCCTAATATAAATTAATTTTCAAGAATTACTACCATTACTTCAATAATCTTTTGTCAAAATTAATAAAAAAAAAATAAATCATACAAACATAAAAAATATACAATACAAAATAATTCCAAAATTACAAATAAAATATAATGTAAATCAAACTTTGATTATAATCTATAATTACACAGTGTTTCAAAAAGATTGTGCCAAAATTTTCAGACTTGTAGAGGATAAAATTCTCAGTAAAAGTGTAGTTGTTTACACAGTGTTTCAAAAAGGTTGTGCCAAAATTTTCAGACTTGTAGAGGATAAAATTCTCAGTGAAAGTGTAGTCGCGTTTTTTGATTGACGCTACGTTTAAAAGATATAAGGCATTAAAGTTATCTGATGTCATTTCCGGTTAAGCATATTTAAAAAATAGTTTTTGTCTGATCTGTATTTTTTAAATCATCTATACATTTTAAATTACTTAAAAAATAGCCTGGAAATTTTTTGATCATCGAAAACACATTGTTTATTAAATTACCGACCGATTTTTTAAATGACATTGATTTTTTAAATGAAATGTAATTGTTTTACAAATGCAACATTCATTTTCTAGCAATTGAAAGTTTGAAATTAAAAAAAAAAAACCTAAAAAATCATTTCCAATTCTTGAAATCAATTGAAGCAGGAAGGTAGGAGATTAAAAATAGTAAACGTTTTCGGCTAATCATTTTCGTAAGGTCCTTACACGGTCCCATCGGTTAAATATTTCGGAAAAAATACTATATTTTTATAAAACAAAAAAATATTATTATTATTATGTAGAAAAACAATATCATCGAAATGTTTTCAGCAATTCAAAAATACAAAATTATTCTTCTTCTTTTTTCCACTTTTTTCCTCCAAATACGATACGGAACGTTTGTCTAATTACATAGAACAGGAAGGCTTCCCTTGTCTAATGGATGTTATTACCTCTCCCCATCCCTCTTGCGTAGATTAGCTGAACTTCAGATTTGATATTAATATGATGTTTTATTAAATTAAAAGAAACATTCACCAAAAACAAAAGAAAAAGTAGCAAATATTTCTATTTAAAGCAAATAATACCAGTGTTTGTAGTAGGAGATTAAAAATAGTAAACGTTTTCGGCTAATCATTTTCGTAAGGTCCTTACACGGTACCATCGTTTAAATATTTCGGAAGCAGGAAGGTAGGAGATTAAAAATAGTAAACGTTTTCGGCTAATCATTTTCGTAAGGTTTTTACGCAGTACCATCGTTTAAATATTTCGGAAAAAAATACTATATTTTTATAAAATAACACCAAAAATATTATTTTTATGTAGAAAAACAATATCATCGAAATGTTTTTAGCAATTCAAAGATATAAAATTGTTCTTTTTTTCCTCTTTCCACGTTTGTCTAATTACATAGAACAGGAAGTATACTCTCTTTTAATGGATGTTATTACCTCTCCTCCATCCCTCTTATCCCTTTTCAAATGGTCACTTTATTGCTTGTTTACAAAGTGGTGAACCCCTCACCCATCTGCTCAGTTGGTTTCATGCTTGTATGTGTATTAAATCTTTTTAAACAAATATTGAAGTTGCGTAGATTAATTGAACTTTAATTTTTAAAATATTTAATTATTTACGTAGTTTCATGACTGTAATTGTGTCAAATAGACAGACTTTTATGACTTATAAAGTTTGAAAGGACACACTACTGCCGCTAAGTTATTAAATTATTATTTTGAAGAATTTTTTAAAATATTATATTAGTAATAATCGTAACCGTGTTAGCTGAACTAAGCAAATGTAGTTTGTGCTAATTAACATGCTTTTGAGTGTTTGAACCTATATACTTTATACAGTACAATTCAGTTAGCAAATTTTTGTATATACTCATTCTTATACCGCACTCATTTCTCATTAATTTGCAATCAAATTTTATTACTTTTATTTATAATAGTATTCACTATTATAAATAAAACAGGAATTACTATTATTTAAATTTACTAATTTATGTACTGAGTACATACGATATAATTGTAAATTGTCCATATATTTAATAAATTTTATCAAGCGTAAAAGTGCCATCTGTTGGCAAAAGTTAAAAATAATTAATTATAAATTATTAAAAGAAAAGTAATTAATAAGAAAAACGTAGCTTTGAAAATTTATATAATCTATTATATAGATTTTAATATTTACATAATTTTTAAATGTGTCAAATTTATAAATCAATTAATAAATTTTCCCAAAATATTAAATTTTTAATCAAGCTATCTATTATATAGATATTTAATATTTACAAAATTTTAAAATGTGTCAAATTTATAAACCAATTAATAAATTTGCCCAAAATATTATATATTTTTAATCAAGCTAACAGAATTAATAAAATAAATTACTGATAATATTTAAGAAATTTTAACTAGAGCACTATCTAAATTATTGATTTTAATTAGGAATAATAGTGAAAATTCAGTAAAAATTCTTCATAGATACCTGCGACAGCTAACTTTGAAAATTTTAAAAACTTTTCTTAATTAGGAATAATAGTGAAAATTCAGTAAAAATTCTTCACAGATACCTGCGACATCTAACATTGAAAATTTTAAAAACTTTTCTATATAAAATAACATAACATCAATTCCATCAAAATTATAAATGGAATAAATTAATTTATAAAAATGAATATAAAATTATTTTTATCGTTTTGACAGTTTATTACATCAAGCTAATAGAATTAATAAAATAAATTACAGATAATATTTAAGAAATTTTAACTAGAGCACTATCAAAATTATTGATTTTAATTAGGAGTAATAGTGAAAATTCAGTAAAAATTCTTCACAGATACCTGCGACATCTAAGTTTGAAAAATTTTAAAACTTTTTTATATACAATAAAATAATTTCAATTCCATCAAAATTATAAATGGAATAAATTAATTTTATAAAAATGAGTATAAAATTATTTTTATCGTTTTGACAGTTTATTTGGTAAGTTCAGAATGGAGATTTCTAGTCGATGGATCAGAAATAATTCTGCCCTCTATTAGCTAAATTTTGAAACAACGATTCAATTATTATATTGAAAAAAATAGAATAATTCTTTAAAAAAAATAACATATTCTATACAGTAATAAGAACTGTATTATAAAATATCAAAATTTAGATATACAAAACTTGTATTTAAATACAAAAATTTAATTATTTTATACAAAAAAAGGAAAAAGTAAAATAAAACAGACATAAAATATGAAAAATTAAAAAAAAAATTAAATTAAATATAATTAAAGAATTAAAATCAATTTAACTCTACATGGATTTTTATGCGAAATTTAGAAGCAAAGGCAATAAAATACATAACAGATAAGAGCGCCTTCGAGTGAAAAACTGAAAACAATTTACCGGTAATTATATTTAAAAAAAAATTAAAAATATCATTTAAATATTAGTATATTCAATTGTTTTATTAATAAAATTTCAAACAAAATTATTAATATGCGTAAGTTTTATTGTTGGTACAAAAATTTGTGTTATTAACATTTTAATTATAATCGAGGCCTACCTGTATTATAAATTGCTGAAATAACTTTCAATAAATTAAAAAACATTAATTTTTAAATTTCAGACTTTTATTTAATGAATAATAAACATACGAATAATAAGGGAAAATAAGTAATAAGGTGAACAACATTTATATAACTGTGACTACACCATAATTGTAAGGTCAGAAACCGGTCGAACAGGTTTCGCCCTTGAAGCGCGCCGCAAGTCGGCGCGCTTGCGTCGATCGCGTTGCTGGCTTATATAATGGTTATAAAAATGAAAAATTACACATTATTTTAACTTTACAAATAAATTTAAAGAATGATATACGATAAAACCGGCAAAATCTCTAATCTTTAGATAGAAAAATAGAACAAAAAGGAGACAGAGCTTTGTTAGTAAGACTGGTCTATGCTTATAACTCGCATTAATTTAAAAGGGGACGGATCTTTGTTAGTAAGACTGGTCTATGCTTACAATTCGCATTAATCACAGACCTTTGTTAGTAAGACTGGTCTATACTTACAACTCGCATTAATCGAATATTTGCTCGTGCTTACAACTCACATTAATTGAATATTTGCTCACACTAACTGAAAAATGTATCATTTTTTTAATGTGCACTAATCGAATATCGCATTATTCGAACTCACACTAATCGAGGCCTATACTAATCGAAATCGCATTATTCGAACTCGCACTAATTGAGGCCTACCTGTATTAATCGAAATCGCATTATTCGAACTCGCACTAATCGAGGCCTACCTATTGGCAATATCGAAATCGCATTATTCGAACTCGCACTAATCGAGGCCTACCTGTATTTATCTCTCTCTAATCTTTAGAAATTATATAGAAAAATAAAGCAGAAATTAAAAATTAATTTTTCACAAAAAATCTGTAAAAAACGATATAGATTGAAAAATTTGGCACAATAACTAAAAAGTTGCTAAACTATATAAAAAGCTGTTTCAATAATCTGAATTAGATATACATGGACAAGTAAATTACTGAAAGAAGTTTGCCAAATTTAAAAATTATTTAATTTATTTAATATTTTTAATAATAATATTTTGCACAATAAAAAAAATTTAAAAAATCCAATCCATCAATCCGATTTCACCATTAGAAATATAAATACAGGTAGGCCTCGATTAGAGAATTCGAATAATGCGATTTCGATTAGTGCGACTTATAAAATTGATACAGTTTTTCAGTTAGTGCGAGTAAATATTCGATTAATGCGAGTTATAAGCATAGACACGACTCGCCGGAGCATCCCAATTTTGAGATGACAATTTTCAATATGCAAGTTCGTATTCCAGATGACGGGGCTGCAGCACATGCCGCACAGGTGCTTGGCCTAGTGCCGAAGAGAGATTGTTCTCGTACGCCGTCGTGTCCGAAATGTGGAGGTAAGTGCGTCTATGTATGTCTAATTTACAGCAATAGCACTGTATTGAAGTTTGCATGAAACAATAATTGCCCCCAGCACCCCTAAATGGGGACGTTGGCGGCATCACCGCATGTATGACATGGAAATAATCTGTCGTCTATTTCCAGGACCGACACGACAAAGGACTGATTTTTTATGCGAAATTTAGGCGATTTTTATGCTAAATTTAGATAAGCAAAGGCAATAAAATATATAACAGATAAGGGCGCCATCGAGTGACAAAAACTGAAAACAATTGAATTATATTTTTAAAAAAATTAAAAATATTTAAATATTAGTATATTCAATTGTTTTATTAATAAAATTTCAAACATAATTATTAATATGCGTAAGTTTTATTGTTGGTATAAAAATTTGTGTTGTTAACATTTTAATTATAATCGAGGCCTACCCGTATTATAAATTGCTGAAATAACTTTCAATAAATTAAAAAACATTAATTTTTAAATTTCAGGCTTTTACTTTATGAATAATAAACATACGAATAGTAAGGGAAAATAAGTAATAAGATGAACAACATTTATATAACTGTGACTACACCATAATTGTAAGGTCAGAAACCGGTCGAACAGGTTTCGCCCTTGAAGCGCGCCGACTTGCAGCGCGCTTGCGTCGATCGCGTTGCTGGCTAATATAATGGTTAAAAAAATGAAAAATTACACATTATTTTAACTTTACAAATAAATTTAAAGAATGATATACGATAAAAACGACAAAATCTCTAATCTTTATTAAAAATTAGATAGAAAAATAAAGCAGAAATTAAAAATAATTTTTCACAAAAAATCTGTAAAAATCGATATAGATTGAAAAATTTGGCACAATAACTATAAAGTTTCTAAACTATATAAAAAGCTGCTTCAATAATCTGAATTAGATTTACATGAACAAGTAAATTACTGAAAGAAGTTTGCCAAATTTAAAAATTCTTTAATTTATTTAATATTTTTAACAATAATATTTTGCACAATAAAAAAAATTTAAAAAAATCCAATCCAACAATCCGATTTCAACATTAGAAAGAGAAATATACAATAAACATTATTCTGTTGAAAGTGAATTTCTATCTCTAATAGAATAGTTAATAGGAGCCAAAGAAAAGTTATAGCGAAAAAACAAAATATCGGCATTTTAAAAGTAGACGTGTTGGAGTGTTAGGGGGATGGTTAAAAATTTCTTTGAGGAGCATTAAAGGTTAAGTCATATAGATTATACGAATCTTAAGAAAAGTAATGATTTATAATTTTAATGTTTTTCTTCTTAACTAACTCGTTTTTGTGTCGTAGTTTAGATAAAATGGTAGAAGCGTGTTTGTAAACGTAGGAGAAACTTAGAAATACTATTTAGAATTCCGAAAATACAACTTTCTTTAAAATAAACAAGAATAAAATACAAAGGTGTGTCATTAGGCTGCAATAGGCACAAAATTTGAACTTGATAGTAAGTTTTGTTAGATTAATATACAACGATACTGTAGATCGGTTATCTTATAGTTTAATAAAATCAAAGTTTTTGCTACGACAGGAGAAAAACTCCCAGCGGAATTTCGACCTCCCCTTTACCTTCTCCCCTAATTAAACACTCCTGAATTTATTGGTGAAGATTCCATGTGGTGCAGAAGTTCCATTCTCAAGTTATGGGGCTCCAAATTTGGGGCTCAGAATCACGTTTTTTATGATTTTCTGCAAACCTTTTATTGATAATCGGATATTTTAAACGATTTTAGATCTATCTTATCATTCCGAATCGAATGCAATCAACTTAAATAAGCTACGACTTATTTTTACGAAGTTACGTGATTTTTCCCCCTACGACGATATACAGTTTTCGTTCTGAAACTTGGTACAATTCTCAAATATTTAAATTTTTTATTGTTTTGTATATAAAACATTCTATTAATTAAATTATATTCGTTCACTTTTCACACTGAATAATAATCAAATATAGAACTTTGAAGATCATCTTTGTCAGTCAGTCGAAATAGTTAAATTTTACCACTAGATTGTGCTGTAAAGTTCTGTCGACTTGTTTATGTTTATGTGGAGCTTAAGCAGAAACTGAAAGCAACCTGAAACATAACTTTGCTCGTTTCAGTTTATGTTATCAGTTTCAGTTTTCAGGTATAGTGGAATCCAAACCTCAAACTGGTAATAACGACTTTCGAGAATCAAAGTAAACATGGAGAAAAGAATGAACTGGACGATGGAAGAAACAAATATTCTAATCAAGATTCTAACAGATATTTGTGAAAACCATTATCAACATTTAAAATAGAAGAAAAGAAATAATAGCATTTTTGGTAAAATGGCATAATTTTCTTTTATTTTTTAAATATTTGTAAGGATGTATTTAAGAATCTCTCTTGCAATTTCATTTGTTCTTGACTAGAAATAATTGAAATAATTCAGGAAAATGGTATTTTAAATCGTCATCCATTATCACTATAGCTGACTACACGTTGTTTACAATCATATGTTTATAAAATTTCCCACTAGATGGCGAATACTAACGAAAATTCTAAAAACGTTTCTGAAATCAACCTTAAAACTCGAAAGAAATTAATAAAATAAGAGCTTTTTATTATTCATAGCATTAAATGTGGAGAACCTAAAAGTCTTGAACAGAAAATTTTTCTTGGTCTGTGCACCGCCATCTTAGCTATTGAATACTAAACGTACTTTATGCCTCTAAAGTATTTTAAGGAACATTCGTTAACTTAAAGTACTTTAACTCTTAACGTACTTTAATAATTCGTGTCTGAAAAGCATTATTATATTAAATTCGACCTTAAAGTACTTTAAGCGGTCTAGTCTGTAACAGGTATAAAAAAACAAAATTTACTGAATGAAAAAATCATTTTATATAATTTAATGCATATTTTCGTGTAACATTAATCATATGCGATTGTACTGTAAATCAAGTTAAGGTAATTAAAAATAACAATAGTGTAAGGCCCGCAGGAGGCCCGCAAGCCCGAGGACGATGTTGACAGGCGTTGGCCTAAAGAGCGGTGAGCGGCGCGCGTAAGGACGAGTAATGAGGTTCGGCAGATAGAACAGAGACGACGTTCAACATGAACAACTTCCTTTATTAGAGAGAGAGATCTTTAACATTTTGTTAACAAAGAGAAATACCTGTACAAATTTCCCGGTAGTTTAAGATGATCTCGTCGAGATGAAACACTGACAGTCTTTAGTCCCAAATATTACAAAGTCTTTAGTCCTTCTTTCACTAATGGTATTTCCTGGATCACACAAAGGGTCTGGTGGACGATACTGATGTTCATACAGTCTTCCTTTTCTTACTTAAGATCAAATAAAATAATCTGGATAAACAAATATTAGATAATGGCGGAAAATAGCGGACGATCTCGTAGAATAAGAGGAAACTGGCGTTGGTCAGACGTTGTGATAGAACGGGCGGTGGACGGGTAGAACAAGCGTAACAGTGGACCAAGCGCCGATCGAAGGCGGCGCGGGCTCTTAAATACCCGTGACCTTCCTGACCCTTATCCCCGGGCTGAGAACAAAGTTGATTATTTCTCGAACATTCCTCGAAACAGGTGTCCGATTCGCGACTATCTGGCAGACATTTGATATAAACATTATTATTCGATTTATTATTATGATGGACGAAGTTCGCGAGCTCCAACTTTCATCGTATTTCTTTTCGTTTGTTTTAATAAAACGTCTCCTCTTTCCTTGGAATTTTCCGGACTCTGTCTCCGTTCGGGGGGGGCAATTCGTGACCCTTACAATAGAATACGTCCCGCTTCTTTTATAACTGATTTATTTTATTTTGAGCTTCTGCCAATACTAAGGTGACCAGATTTTAACATTAGTAAAGCGGGACACCATTGACTGGGGTTTTTGATTAAAAATTTGGTCTATATGGAGCAACAAAAATCGTCTGAGAGACAGTTACAAAATGTTTTCGTCGTTGCCAATGTCAAAAAATGCCATTGTGCATTAAGTCCAAACAATGATGGTCGAATTCTAACAACTGATCAACAATGCGAACCTTGGTCACCTTAGCCAATAGTGAAGTTTATTATTAATATCATTATCTTGTCTAATATCAAAACCTCGAGGGCAGAGAGAAAATGTTCTCTATATTTAAAAAAACTTAACCAGACAACTTTTTTCTTATCGAACAACTAAATAATATTTTCGTTATTTTAAGACTTATATGTTATAGAAAATCAGAAAAAGTTTCGAAATGTTTATTAATACAAAAATGTATATTTTGAATATCAATATTATTTCAGATCGGCCTGATGGCAACATGGTAAAGTAGTCAAATAATTTCTTGAGGATCTGGGTCCAACACCTCCAGTTTTTCAAGTGGTATGAAACTTTCATGTGAACCCGGCCGTTAGCTGCATTTTTTTATGTGGATGACCCCATCATGAGTGTTGGCCAGCCAGTGATGGGGTTTAAAAATGGCCGCCGACATATGTATAGTATATCCTATATGTGATATTGCGGATTAACTAAAATTATTCTAAAGTACATTAAGAGAAAAGACACTTTAAGGGAATCGGATTTGTTCTTGACTAGGGTCCCGAAAACCTTATCACATGCCCTGATTTATGTCTTGATCACAAAATATAGTAGAAAAAACAGGAAAACTGGCCTGTTGTTTATGTTTTGCGATCACACATAATGTTCTTGATGCATTAGTGAGCCATGCACATTAAATGATAACAAATTTTTTATACATATTGTTTCTTAGATATTATATTCCCTTTCTTACAATAAAGGGAGTAATTTCTCCCCCTTTAAAGAACAGGAGAATGGCCTTGACGCAGTAGTACGCCAAACGTTTCTTTTGTTGTGTAAGACAGGGAGTGGTCACGACACGATTAAGAGGCGCATGTCGCAAATAAAATGCAAATATGCTTATTTTTTATTTCGTATATATTAAACGTAATTTTTATACAATATATTTTAAAGCAACAACTTCCCGATTGCTTGGAATATCAAGATTTTCTCTACCCGGATCGAATATATAGCCCAACAAGTCTTCATCAAAGGGTTTTATTATAAATAATATCTCATTTCTTATTTATAATTAACATTATTTATTTTATATTAATTATTTATTAATTATTTTGCAGATAACATTCCTTACTAAAATTAGAAGAAATCGTGCAATTATGCCACAAATATCAGAAAATGAGGTAGAATTGAAACTGCTTATGTCTTTTTTACAAATAATATTTTAATAGTGTTCTTAAACTCGGACTAAATTTTCCATTTGTAAATTTTAAGAATTTAGAAAAATCTTCAACGACAAGTGAATCAAATCTGTCTGAAACTGTTAACATCAGACCTAATCAGAAAAAAATTTATTGGCATGTGGTTATTTTATCCGTTATTACTCATATATTTGGGTTTGCTGGACTTTTTATGTTTGATTCTCTGAAGTTTTTCATGTATGGTAAGCCCTGTGTTTTCATATAATTTACTTTTGATATTAAATATTTGAAATTAAACTAAGATGTTTCCTGGAATATAGTACAATTATCCTTTAGAAATTTTAAACTGGAAAAACTATATTATGATTAAAAGGCAAGATTCTGCGGTAAAGGTGTAGTTTAGTATAATCAATTATTTTCCAAGTCCGAGCATTTGTATTTTACCGTAATGTAGTATTAAAACGTATTTAATTAACATTTCAATTAAGATCTAGTAGGAACTAATATTAATTAACTGCATATAATAATACGAAAAAATCTTATAAAGAATCTAACTCACCTTGATGCCGCCATGTTTGTGCCTAACATCTTGCAAAAATCACTTCTCGTTCAATATGGCAGCGGTACATGGTTCATTTACCAATTCCGAGGTAAAATTTTTCGAAATATCTTCTAATCGGTGCCGCTTTCGCCCATGGTTCTATAATAATTTTTGACCAGTTTGATGAGATCTATCGAATGGTATCACATTTGGCAATTCCGTGAAAAGCAGAATCCAACCGATTAAAAGATAGTTTGGACAGATTCCATATAAAAACTTTTTGATTCTGTTAAAGATGAAATAATTATAGATCAGTAAACAACAATACATTAGTAAAAGTTGATCTTGGATATATTTTTAACCTATAATAATGAATAACATGTAAATTCTGTTAAGAAAAGCAAGCAATTCATATTTTCCGTACACGTCTCCATTTTGAAATCATTTAGGATATAGAATTAAAACAGAATATCATCGAACTCATTCTCAATGAGGCGACAGTTATCATAATTATACATCTTGATGCAAATATATATTAATGTATATATAACATATAAATCCATAAATTAATTCAGCATAAAGTCATAACCCAATAATCGTAAGAATAATTCCGGGTGTATCTTTGTCTTTTAAAACAAGGTGTAAAACCATAGCAGGTTTTCGTCATTACGATGATGGTCACGTGACGTTTTACTTCTCGTTCAATATGGCAGCGGTACATGGTTCATTTACCAATTCCGAGGTAAAATTTTTCGAAATATCTTCTAATCGGTGCCGCTTTCGCCCATGGTTCTATAATAATTTTTGACCAGTTTGATGAGATCTATCGAATGGTATCACATTTGGCAATTCCGTGAAAAGCAGAATCCAACCGATTAAAAGATAGTTTGGACAGATTCCATATAAAAACTTTTTGATTCTGTTAAAGATGAAATAATTATAGATCAGTAAACAACAATACATTAGTAAAAGTTGATCTTGGATATATTTTTAACCTATAATAATGAATAACATGTAAATTCTGTTAAGAAAAGCAAGCAATTCATATTTTCCGTACACGTCCTCCATTTTGAAATCATTTAGGATATAGAATTAAAACAGAATGTCATCGAACTCATTCTCAATGAGGCGACAGTTATCGAATTCATTGTGCATTAAATAAAACATCTGAAGTCAAGCCTTATTTTCAGCGTTTTGAAATGATCGAAAACAAAGCCTTAACACAATAAAAAATTCAACAGCAAGGGGATGATCAACATTCTATTATATTCCATATTCTGGCAGCATAATAATCTTATAGTTTTCTTATAGCATAGCATTAAGATCACCACGTCTTTTGTCTCAATAATTTTGAAGTAACGACTTTCATCAAATTTGATAGAATTATTTAAAGATTACCATTAAAGCTGATCTTCATACACGTAATACAAAGAACATCTTTTAGTTAATGATTCGGCTCTTAACTTCTGTCATTTAAACTTGACGAAATTTTAAAATTTTCATATAATCTCTGAAATATCGTTTAAAGTAATGGATGAATATTTGTTAAATTCAATATAAATTCATGTCATTGAAGATAATTTCGAGAAAACATTATTTAATTCGCATTTTTAGTTATCCAAATTATTGGAAATAGGTGAACACTTGTTTCCGAAATGTTTTGTTTAACTATGTTGAATAGAGGAGATGTCTTGTACCAATAGGAACAGAAACTATACAATATTAATTCAACAAATTGCAAGGAACATTTTGTGGGCATCCATAATAGAATATCACATAATAAAATTCTTTAAAAATTTATTAATTTTATACTGGCATACTGGCAGCCGGGCATAGTGTCTGGCCCAATTATTGGAAATAGGTGAACACTTGTTTCCGAAATGTTTTGTTTAACTATGTTGAATAGAGTAGATGTCTTGCACCAATAGGAACAGAAATTATAGAATATTAATTCAACAAATTGCAAGGAACATTTTGTGGGCATCCATAATAGAATATCACGTAATAAAATTCTTTAAAAATTTAAATATTTTATACTGGCATACTGGCAGCCGGGCATAGTGTCTGGCCCGACAATCTGGCCGACCAATATTTAAAGTAAGAAGTATTTCATTATGTAACAAATTTATTGCCTATAGTAATAGCAGTTTGTTATTACCGCCCTTCTAGGATTAGGAAAAACGCTCAGCAGATGCGCAAAGGACTGAGCAAGTTTTTTTATCGTTACTACTCTCTGGCCTGAGCAAGTTTTCAAAAACAAAGCACAACTCAAGTGTCCCTTACACATCGATTGGTATGGTTTTGAAAACAAACAGGTCTTCAAGTCCTTTAATGCTTAACGTAAAGTACTTTATGTTTTTGTGTCTGTAGCAGGTATTAATTAAGGAAAATTTATGCTGAATAAAATTTGTTGAATAATTATTTATAATTGTATTAATGAAAACAAGATAAATTCTAAATCCAATTTTATTTTAAAAAATTACATGTATGATATTTATAACGAAATATTAACATCTAATCATTAAATTTTTTATATAAATTAACAATGCAGCATAAATGAATCCCTAGCGGTAATTTAAGGAAGGAAGCCAAAGATGGCAGCTTCCATAAACAGGATCGTGTCTGAAAAATGTTTATTGAAGTTTGGGTAAAGAAATTTTTTCTAATTAAATATTTTAAGATCCGTCGACTTAATTAAGTTATTTTAAATTATTTTTGAGCAATGATGTATTAAAATCATTTTAATTAAAATAATAAATAATTTCTTTTAAAAAAATAACAATGAAGAGTAATGAAAGATTTTGATATTTTCAAGATCATGGAAGAATTTACTTTTTGCATCAAGCCAAATACCTAATTTAATAATAATCAAGTCAAGTTTCAGTTCAGAATCCAGTAGTTCTGATTCCAGCAGTTCTGATGATGAAAAAGAAGTCAAAGAAAAAACTATTCCCAAAAATAAATATCAAATAAATGACAAACTGTCATCACTTTTATCCGACCTCAAGGTAAAATTGATTTTTGAATTAAACAATTAATGCAAATTATATTAAATATGTTTTATATCTTTATTTCATAGAAAAAATGATATTTTTCCTCGTCAGAATATAATTTAATTAACAATTTCAATTATTATATCAAATAAATTGTTATAATTAGCAACTACTATTAATTGCATCTTTATCAATCATCATTTTTCTAATAATTATGGAGGATTTAGATAACTATAGTAGCCTGGTATACAGTATGTATGTTAAGCTTCACTGTACGCTTAATACAATACACTGGATCGACTTTATTTTAATATCATCATAAAAGTGTTCTTATTAATTTAACATAAATTTTTATATGTAAAATTGTTAAATATTTGTAGAATGAAAATTACACACTATATCACTAACTCATAATTTCTATATTACTTATATATTTCTTTTATTGTTTTATAATGTAAACTAAATATCTGTTGTTGTCTAGTATGTATGTATTGAATATAACAATATTCTGTACATCATGAGCTACATGAATCAAAATGTCTACTCAATGTCTGAGAACTGAGGAATTTTTCAATATATATCTAATATAAAAAAGTTAAAATTTATCATTGAATCAAATATAAATGATAAACAGATATTGAGAGAGATTCAAGAATAACTGAGAACCAAATTTTTTCATGTCAGTAAGATTCCATTTAAAATATTTTTTTGTGAGATTCTTGTAAATTTTAAATCTAGAATAAAAATATTAGATATATCTTAATTTTATAATTTATGATTAAAAAATGTAATATAAAGGAAAATTAATTTAAGAAATAAAAAATAAATCTGATAATATGAATATTCATATATTAGGGATTAAACATATTATTAATAATTAACCATTCTGTGCAATATGGATGTCTGAAACATAACAGATACAATTGTCTCAATTGTTTGAAGTGAATAAGATCAAGGTCACCTTAAATTTATTAAAAACATAATTATACATATAAACATAATTATAAATATATATTATATATATCAATTTTAAATTT
>AYEL01074959.1:0-20153 GCA_000484575.1 Olivierus martensii | reverse complement strand
TAATTAATAATTATTAGAAATATTATTTAAATACCAAATACTTTATAATTATAATTATTATTATTATTATAAATGAAAAAATGAAATAAATAACATCATAAATAATTTATCATAGACCATCAATATACATATTATACTTTTCATATAATATAAATCAATAACATAAATATTTAGTTAGATACTAAATTACAAGATAATATTCCTCTGATTAGAAATCTATATTTAAGGTACTTATTATAACAAATAATAAAATAAATTATTGTTATCATCATTAATGCATCATTTAACTGTCATCATTAAGTACATTTCTTGCTTTATTATTAAATGATTTTCATTTATTTATTTATTTATTTGAAATTTTGAGAGAAGAGTGTTTTTTATTGTTAAAAATTTCATATAAATTATAATCCTTTTTAGTAAAGAAATACTAGAAGTATCCAACTTACAACAGTTCTTACTTACAATTATTGATGATTATTTATGGCAAAACTCCATACTTAAAATGGCTGCCATCAATATTTTGCAAAAATAGTGGAAAATTGACCAGATGGCCATGTTATTGCCAGGATGGAAGTGCATTATATTTCCATTGTGTAGTTTTCATATTTAATTTCAAGACTCATACTTATAGACTTTTAGATGTCCATGCTTGATTCATTCAACCCCATCCTAAATGCATGGATATATGATATTTGGATTTGATGTTTATGAAAAATTTTGATGGATCTGGCTTGATCATCAGTTTACTTACTGTAAAGTCTTCCTGGCTCTATCACAGATGTGAACAGTTCATAGTTGGTTCTGGAATGGATATCATATAGAGTAAGTAGTCCAGGGCCGCCGAGAGAAATTTTCGGGCCCGTGACAAGTCTTTGGTCTGGGCCCTACTTAAAGAAGTGCATCACTTGTGGTTTAATAAAAAAACCATATAAAACATTAACTTTTTTGAAAAAAGTGTACAATAAATTCAAAATTCGATACATTACATACCAATGTCATAAATAAAATAGTTCATTTTGACACGACTGCTTCGGGTGGTTGTTTTTTTCATATCTTATGCCCCTTTCCAATCAGGGAGATTTCTAAGGGGGCAGGGCCAGTTCCAACTATGGGCTACACCCATACCCGTGGAGGGAGCCGGATGGTGAAGGACGGGGATCACCGGGCCCAAAAAAGGCCCAGTGATACCGATTCGGGGTACTGGGCCAGGCCCAATACGGTGAAAAAATCCGGGACTAGACCCAGGATGCGAACTCGGGTCCTTCTGTGCCACGCCGACAGCGGGTTTTTTTTGGGTGATAGACAGTGCACTCTAGTGGCGGGCTGCAAACTATCAGACACGTTTTATGACACGTCAAAGCCCAACGGTCGGGCCCTTTTCGATGCCGGGCCCGTGACAAAAGTCACAGATATCACCCCCTCTCGGCGGCCCTGGAGTAGTCAGCCAACAATAGGGAAGTATTTGCTAGAAACTTGATTAGATTAGTTTGAATTAAGCTGACAAAGAATATTTTTGACAGCAGCCAGTTTTCGAGTTCCTATAGACTGTCCAACATCTATGATGGGATCAGCCAGAAAGTTAAAGGATGGAATTCAATGAGAGTGGCTGGACTTGGATACTTCCTGAAAAAACAGTATTTGAGACTCAATATTGAATCCAGATTGATCCAAGTGATGAACGACTGTTATATCATTTAGCTTGCATTAGAAACTTAGACACAAGAAAATAAGTTAAAAAAAAAATAACTTAAAATGTAAACTATTCCATTTTTGTTTTTATATTGTATTTTCTCTACTTTTACCCATATAAATATTAAACTACATTAGAAAAACACTTATTTTCTCAATTAGTAAAATTTGTAATTAAAATTTTACTACCATTGTGAAGCTCAAGCAGAAAAGTTTAAAGTTGTAGATATTTGTTTTAAATGTGTCCTCAAAATCTCCAAATTTTAGTAGGCATGAAATACACAATTTTCTTATTTTAAACAATGATTATTCAATATTACTACTTACTACTACTTTTTAGAATCATATTGAAAAGTTTTGAGTTCTTGTGTTTGTGAATATAGCCTTCTTTTATAACATTGTGCCTATGAAAAATAGTGTTAAGAATTATAACGGATTTGAGCCGTAACTGAAATTTTTAAACTCAACCCCTTTGTAAGATGGAAATCTCCTGTATAAGTAAAGGTTTTTTTTTATAATAAATAAGTAATATATTTTTTTTAATAGAAAAAGCTCTGAAATGAGTGTAATAACTTTTATTTGCAACAAATAATTTCAAATACTGTTAAATTTCTTATTAATAGGATATTACTTTCAGATTACAGATTTTAGAAATAATGGATCTATTTGATTCCAAACAATTTGATTTGATCACAATAATCGAAATTAGCAGGCTCTATCTATGAATTAATGATTAAACTAGAATTAATTCATAGATAGCACCAGTGTTTGCTTAATCATTAGTGTATTTATTAATTATTGGATGGTGCTAACATTAATTTAAGTTCTTTCAAATTATTAAAATTTCCATTAAAAATATATCAAAGGATTAATTGGAAGTATTAGGTTCTATTTGAATATTTCCCTTGAAGTTTAGTTTAAAGCAAGGCTATCCAACCTACGACCCAGTGCTGTAATGAAATGCAATCCAACATAAAATCATACTTCCTTAAACCATTGAGAGTTTTATATACTTAATGAAGTTTTTATTATTTAATTACTTATCTATATTTCTTATTTCCATTTTCTAAAATATTTCTTATTTCAGTGATTAAGACTTCTTGACCTGCTCAATGATTCTAAAAAAATTTTACATGAAAAGAAGTTTAAGATTATTATGCTAGGACATTTTGCCTATTTGTCATGGTGGATATCATATATTGTATATTATTTACTAGCTTTTTTGCTTGCTAACTTCCATTAGTATAAATATATTTTATGTGTTTTTCTTCAAATGTAACCCAAGCAAGCCAAAAGGTTGGATACCCCTAGTTTAGAGTTTATGTGAGCAGACTCCTTTATTATGTTTTATTTATATTTGCTGTAATTTTAATTTTATTCTCTCTGTCAGGTGTATGCATTATTGTTATTTTTAAATTACTGTAATACAACAGTTCAATAACAGCACAAGCAGTTAAATATAATAAACTTTATTAGCTATATATTCGCTAACGCTTTCAGCTGGTAAGCCATCTTCAGGCAAACTTCTAAAATCCTTTTTTCCGGATTTTAGAAGTTCGCCTGAAGATGGCTTACCAGCCGAAAGTGTTAGCAAATATATAGCTAATAAAGTTTATTACATTTAACTGCTAGTTTGTGCTGTTATTGAATTGTTATATTAAGTATAAGCAGTAATTTTCTTGAAGTATTTTAATATATTGTAATACTGTTTTGATACCTGTTTTATCTAAATTTTTATATAATTTGGAAATGTTGGACAGTTGGCATTGTCAAATCACCACTCCCACAGTTAGTTCATTCATAAAAAGATCTACTGTATATAAAATTATTAAACTATTGAATGCTATTGTCTTATAACAGAATCTTATGGAAACGAAAAAATTAGTAGCCATATAACTAAGATTAAAAAGAATGGTGAGGAAAAATATAAATGCTTTGTAATGTTTTCTCATAAAATTTATGCAAATAGTTTAAAAACATTTAATGAAAATCTAATCATATAAGAATTATTGAATTATCATCACTTATGTTAAAACATAGAAAATTATTTATTATAAAACTTTTTGGCTATTACATTTTCATTGTTCTCAGTATACAGAACAAATTAAAAAAAAAAACATACAGTTATATTCTGTGTTTCACCTGAAGTGTTAATTTTACTTTTATTTTGATTACATCAAATTTTTGACCATTTATTTATTTAATCATATAAGATAAAAATTATATAATATATCTGAAGTCTTTTCAAATGAATATAAATATATGTAGAACAATTATTTTTAGGTATAAAAATATTTTGGTATTGTTTAAACTGTTGTGATAAAAAAGTGTAATAATAAAAAATGCAAACTTCAAAAAATAACTTAAAAGAACTTTATTTTTAAATATGTGTGCATCTTAATGTCAAAAAAAATGGCTGTCATCTCACAAAATGACTATTCAGCACTCTCAAAATTAATAAAAATATATACTTTGAATAATTATCATCATCAGCATTTCTATTTCATCCACTGCTGGATATATATATCACTTTTGTTATTTCCATATGTTTCTATTTTGTGCAGTTTTCATCTACTGGGAACCAATTACTTTTCTTATATCATTTCTCCATAATTTATATTGTCTGCAGGATGTCTTTTTCCCTGCTTTGGTTGCCACTCTGTAATTCTCTTTGTCCAACAGTTACCAGTTTATCTCACTATACAGATTGCTCAATGTCACTTACTATTTCTAATTGCTACCATTATATATTTGATTTGTTCCCTTATCCAGATGCTGGTTTTGCAGTCCCTTCTAGTGAATCCTAACCTGTATCTTTCTTTGCTTCTCTGGGTTGTTGATAATACCTGTTTCATTTTCTTTGTAAGAATCCATGTTACTCAGCCATAGGTCATTACTAGTAGTATGCATATATTAAAGTTTTCTTTTGAGATATATTAGTATCCTATTATTTCTTAGGAAGTTATTGTATTGGCTACATGCACACCATCTCAATTGTATTCTATGTTGAATGTCTCTCATTTGTTCTCTTGTACTGTGATTACTTGTTCTAAGTATTTGTATTCTTCCAATCTTTCGATTGTCTGATCTTCTATTGTCACTGATTATGGGTTTACTTCTGTGTTTAGCATTATCTTTGTCTTCTCATATGTCATTTGTTCACTTTCTGTCATGAAATCAATTATCATTTTCTTTAGATCACACTTTGAATAATAAGGCATATTACAATTGAATGTTTTGTGATATTTGATTCTCCAAATACATTGAGAATGGACACACGGATGGATAATTTAAATATATATATACAAAAAATTAAGAAAAAATTATATTATGTTTATTTTATGACTATAATTTAACTATTAGCTAATATTAAATATCGTTATCTGAAAATTTTATTAATGTTTTTAAATATTTAATATTGTAACAAATTTGTCTTGCCATAAAACTGTAATCAGAAATAGCATATTTGTTTATATTTGTTAATATATATTTTTATTATTTAATTCATTTTTAAAAGAGCATAAATTTGTATTAGATATAAAAATATCAGTCCTGATATGACAAAGGCAGTTAAAGATGTAGCAACTAGTTTGGGAGGAGATGTTTCCACTACAGAATCAGAATTATTATTAAGATTAAAGAGTCATTCAAATGAAACTAGAGATGTAAGCAATGATATTGAAAATGAACAAGTCAAGAATATTGGGTATCAACATTTATTATTATGAAAAATATTTATTTTATTAATAAGATTTCATAATAATTAAGAAAATTTTTGGCATTTTTTTTCAGTGATTTATTTGTGGGAATGAAAATTGACAAGAACTTACAAAAATCAAAAGTGGATCAAAAAAGGACTCATGTATATCAAGATCAAGATGGTTTTCTAATTAACGATATCGATAAGAAATCTATATCTTCTGAATTTCGTTTAAGAAAGATGCCACCAAAGTAAATATTTTTTAATTGATTTTTATTTAAAAATATGTATAGAAAAATCTTATTAATTTGATATTGGTTAATTCAAGTACTCTTTAATTTAAAGTAAACTAGTTCCCAGATCAAAATAAACAATTTTTAATTGTTATTATGATGGATAATTTGAAATATAGTTAATTTTTAATTCAAAGATGACTTCTATCTTAACAGTGACTTAAAATCTGCATTACTCAAACTTATTTTATGAAAAATTGCTGATTAATTGAAGATTTGGATAAAAGTTATTGCAAATGTTTGCTAAATGGCTAAATGAAAGGATGGTAACCAAATAGTACTGTGAATTCAGTACAGTTTCCAAATACAGGATATTGCTTATAATGTAGTTTCTTTGCCAAAAGTGAAGATTGTATATAAAAGTTTGATTGTAATATCCTAATTTGGAAAAATCATGAAATTTTCCTGTGAAATCACAGTTTAATATATTTTAATATATTCCCTCTTTGTGGGACAAAAAGTAGTTGCATTTTGTTGTTTAATAATTCAATCTTGTTCAAATATTCATTTGTTTGCTGATACACAATTAAAGCTAAATCATGTTCTGAAAGAGTTATTAAGATTATGATAGAATATTTTAAAACTAATAATAATTCAAAAATTTAATTTTTGATTTTGTGTTAAACTGAAATCAAAATTGTAATCAATTTTAAAAGTGAATGTAGAGATTTATCAAAGCTTAGAAATTCTCTTTGTTCATTTCTTAATTAAATATTGTAATTGCAAACTTCTGATAAAATTTTACTATTATAATATATGAAAACACAGAATTAACATGCACATTATATTCTACAAGAATTTTAATAACTTAAAAAATAAAAAGTATTTTTATCCCTGTAAGCAGGCTCTCTTCAGTTACAAATCACTTAAAACAAGTTTTACAAAATACTAAAATAGTAAGAATACTTTTATGTTCTAAAAGAATACAATTCAAAATACAAATATTTTCATATGGTCATTAATCTTATTATTAATAATGATGTACAAATAAATTCTAAGTTAAAACAAGCCTTTATAGCAGGAAAAAAACTTTTATTAACAAAGAGTAAAACGTTTTCAGTCTATTATAAGATCCGATTCAGTACATAAAAAAAAAGATTTATATACTGAAGCGGGTCTTACAATAGACTGAAAACATTTTACTCTTTGTTAATAAAAGTTTTTCCTGTTATAAAGATTTGTCTTAACTTAGAATTGATTAGGAAGCAGGTTGAAGTATATTTTATTTATATTTTATGATATACAAATAATAATAATATAGTGAACTTGCATTTTTATGAACCTCCAATTTATAAATTACATGTTTTTATAAACTGTTCAGTTCTACTTAAGTTCTTTTTGTTCCAAAAAGTATCTCATAGAACTAATGTTAATTAATGCTATTCCTATTTATGAACATTTTTGGGGATTGCATGATATGTATTATACCATGGGGTCTCATTCATAAAATTGAGACTCCACAGTATAATAATAATACAAATAATAAAATTAATGACTGTGCAAGAATATTTCTATTTTAAATAGTATTTAGAACATAAAAGTATTCTCACTGTTTTAATATTTTGTAAAACTGTGTTTTAAGGGATTTGTAATTGAAGAGGGCCTGCTTACAGGGCCAAAAACATTTTTTTTTTTTTAGTTATTAAAATTCTTATGGAATATAATACCTGCATTAGAACTATATTTTGTATATCTCTATGTTTAGTTTAATAACATAACTTGAAATAGTGTTTGTTTGCATATACATAAAATGAATGCAATAATTTTGAAAAATTGAATTTTTAGAATTAGGTCTTACTTATGAAGTTTTGGAATGATTTCAAAAAACAAAAATATTTCAGGAAAGTCTCTTTATAAATATGTGATATTTATTAAGTTATACATACTATATGTAGAAATTGAATTTAAAAAAATATAAGGATTTATATTGTTTTAAGAACTAAAATAAAGTTTAGTAATACTTCTTACTTTTATATATAGTGTGTATAAATTAATAAATATTACATATTTATTACTTCTTGTATAAATTAATTGCTTCTTGAATATGATTTTTTTTCAGATAGCATATCCAAGAAGCAGATATGTTATCTGAAAAAAATCATATAATTTGAAATTGTATAATTCAATCCATTAGTTTTTAGTCCCAAGTACTTTGAATTAATAAGGTTTTACTGTATTATTTTATATTATTACTAATCAAAAGTTATCACTGAAAGCAGTTCTGTTAGTTTTAGAATTAAGTTAATTCCTTTAGAGTTACATTTAGAACTTAATAACTTTTATCAAGAAAAACTTCAAGACTTATGCATATAGTACTGTAAAAGAAATTTCTTTTACAGTACTATATGTACATGTGTTCGACGGACCACTGTATACGATACAGAAGAAAAAAAAAGCGTGTGACCAGGACGCTCGACTGTTAACAAGTGACTTTATTGCGTTATTTACAGTTTTAAGTCATTTGGAGAGGCGGAGAGGGGATGCAGCGGACGGAAATTTAAAATTCCTTCGATCTGAGTCAGAATAGTTAGGAAGTCTTCAAAAGTTACAATAGTATTGTTTAATACTCTTCTCAAGTGATGTTTTGTTGAACGGACTCCAGCTTCCCATAAACCTCCAAAATGAGGACTGTTTGCAGGAATGAAGTTCCATTGAATTCCATCATTGACAACCATATCATTGAGAGCACTATGAATCGCAGTTTTGGATTCCATTAGAAGAAAAAAAAGTCTGTCTAAGATCCTACAGTTCATATAAACAATAAATCGGCAAATGCGTATGTTCATTCGCCATCAAAAGGCAAAATCAAATCTTATCTGTATAATAAGAGTTGAATCTATAAACTGCTTATCAGTAGTTTAACAGTTCATATAGACAATAAATCAGCGAATGCGTGTCACTGTTCATTCCGCCATAAAGGCAAAATCAAATCTCATCTGTATAATAATCGTTGAATCTATAAACTGCTAATCAGTAAATCAAATCTTATCTATATAATAATCGTTGAATCTATAAGCTGCTAATTAGTGTTTACGGGTTCGTTTCTCAAAAACAACCAAAGTGAGCCCAATTGTCCTTCTGGTGAGATTGATAATTAAAAACTGTTTTCATGAACAATTCATTTTATTAATGTTAATTTTTTTTGTAACAAATATAATAAATAAGCAATATTTTCCATATTTTTAGGACATTTTAAATGAGTTTTATCTGCATTTTTAATATTTACTATGGTTGTGGGAAGGAGCCGGAACAAATTAATCAATTTTCAATTAAATCCTATGGGAATCACACCTTGGATAACGACAGTAATCCTGGAATGGATTACCATCATTAACCAAGGTACCACTGTATTTGAATAATTACAATTATGAAAAAGTGAAACAACTTTATAATAGGATACCGATTTGTTCACAAATTACAAAATAATTTAAAAAAAAATAAAAATACAAAAAGAAGTTAGATAAAAAGTATTGCAAAACAACTTCATAAACATCATATAATTGAAAAAAAAAAAAAAATTTCTACCTTCTGTTTAAACAAGTATGATATTTTTCCATAAAATCATTACAAGTTTTACAATGATAGGATTCTTATGTTTTTCAAGGTCAGTGTGAAAAAGAAGTTAGATAAAAATTATTGCAAAACAACTTCATAAACATATCATAGAATTAAATATAAAAATTTCTACGTTATGTCTAAACAAGTATGATATTTTTCCATAAAACCATTACAAATTTTACAATGATAGGATTCATATGTTTTTCAAGGCCGATGCGACAGGCCACGCCCTTCCTTTCTCCCCACTCTGACGGACAGATGTCACTCCTAGTCATTTCCCTCCTTTCTCCCCACTCTGACAGACAAATGTCACCCCTAGTCTTTTAAGTACAAGGGTAATTTAACTTAAACAGCAATCAGTACATCCATTGTTAAATTCATAAACAAATTATGGCAAATTGAAATATGATACTCTATTTTTTAATCAAATGAGATTTTTTAATCAAATGAGATCGGATTACAAAATAAATATTGAAAAAAACACAAAAACGATAGAAAAACAGGAATTTTTGCAGTTAGGAGAAAAGATTTGAAGGATTTCAATAAAACATTTTTTCTAATCCTATAATTGATAATAAATTATAGATAATTTATGCAAATTAATGTATCAGATTGATAATGCGTGACTGAAGATGGTATGTCCCAGGGGCTGGGTTAAACTTTTTATAAATTTATTTAAACTTTATGCAAATCAGTCAATTTTGGAAAAGCAACTCCTTATAATGCACGAGTTTGTTCATCTGTTCCCTGACTGTGACTTTGAATATAAAATTTAAACCACTTATATATATATATACACAGGAAAACCTGTGCTAGATGTCCAGCTTTGGGCGACTGAGATTGTGACCACCAAGCACAGGTTGGCCACTAGACACAGGTTAGCTACAAATTTCTTTATTAAATATCAATGTTTAAAATACAAAACTGCAAATTTCGTTATTAAACATCAAAGTTTAAAATACAAAGTTTATGGACAGTTTCACATTATTAATTAAATCTAAGGAAAGAAATCACTAATTAATATCTGTTTTCTGGATTTTTTCACTTTAGAATGCTCAGCTGATAGAAGACCATATAAGTTAGTAGAATACTCAATAAGTTCAATAGATCCAAGTTTTTCAGCATAACTTCCTATCTTGGCTTAAATTCCATTCAAACTCTTCAATGACCTGTAGTTGTCTCTAAGATTTTCTGAATTTGACCTTTTCTGCATCCAAATTCTTTCACTAATTCATGTGAACTGATATTAGGTTTTGATTCTTTAATTATGCAAATTAATGTATCAAATTTGATAATGCACGACAGAAGATAATTACAGACGGTACGCGTCAGGTTATTTTTTTTTTTTTTTTTTTTTTTTTTTTTTTTTTTTTTTTTTTTTTTTTTTTTTTCAATATTTATTTTGTAATGCAAACACAATAGAAAAACAGGAATTTTTGCAGTTAGGAGAAAACATTTGAAGGATTTCAATAAAATATTTCTTCAAATCCTATAAGTGATAAAATATTATAGATAATTTATGCAAATTAATGTATCAAATTTGATAATGCACGACAGAAGATAATTACAGACGGTACACGTCAGGTTAAAAGAAAAGACTTTGAAAACCTAATTAATGATAGGATAGCTTGGGAACTGCCCCAAGCCTGGAGGTACACAATAGGAGGGAAGAAAGATAAGAATAAGAACGGTGAGACAATAGGAGGATGTTCTGTTTCGATACTTACCCCTCCATAAACGTTATTACCAATCATATGGGAGCACGTTTTTGTATAATTTTAATTAATTTTATTTTTTTTATCACATTAACTTAATTTTTTGTTTTTTATTTTTTATGACATATATTTTATTGGTTCATATAAGTTATTTTTAAATGTTTAAAACTAATTCTATGTGTTTTGATTGTCATAGCAACTATAATTTATTTTAAAAATTGTTCTGTTGTACACCCTTCTGATTAGAATCTGTTACAAATAGAATCCTACTTGAAAATGGTGTAAAAGCCAAAAATGTTTGTAGTTTGTATTAAGTAAATGTGTATACTCTTACCAATAATTGCAGACACTTTACACTGCCAAATGTTACAAACTAAATAAACAACAGCTCAAAGGCAATATATAACTGTCGTTAATATATTTTCCTGCCTTTGAGCTGTTGTTTATTTAGTGTATATTCTTACTGCTGAAAATGCTAGTGTTGTGATTTTAAGTTATTGCCCAATAAAAAAAAAAACCAAAATTATTGCTAAACATTTATAGGTGTTATTGTTTATTATTTCTTAATGCTGCTTGCATTTTACAAGTGCCTTTCAAATATTGTTGTTTTATTTTCATGAACATTATATTTGTCATATTTTGGTTCAGATGAATGTTGTATGATGAAACAAAACCAAATCATAAATCATTCATTATACCCACAAGTATATTGACTAACAATTATTCAGTTTTAAAGATACAATTCGTTAATAATTTTTATCAAAAAAGCTCAGGTAACTTGAGCTTTCCCAAGCTTTTTCTTATTAACAGCTCATCAACTCGAGTTTTGAAAACACCCAAGTTTCAGCAACTCTAGATCATTAGAGTTATTTGATACTCCACAAGAACAAATAATCTGCTGAATTTAGAAAAATTTACTATAATTATTTAAAAATTAAACTACATCCAAAAAATATTATTAATAAATAAGAATACATAATATATGTGCAAATGATATCTTCATAATTATAGTAATAGTAAAATCCTATTACAGAATTGGAAAAAGCTTTAATCTGTATTCTTAGAGGTTCCTCTAGAAAAATCATCACACATGATCTCAGTCTTTATCTCTTGAGTGCTGCAGATGTTTTGAAATTAAGTCTAATTAATATGCAAAAAAATTAAAAAGATTAAAATTGTGTGAAATTTTCAGTATTTATTGCATTTTTGTTCTCTTTCTAAACAATGTAAGCATTTTTCAAAAATTTTTTTTTTTGTAATTTTTTCTTATTCGAGATCGGTGAAAATACCATTTTTTACGTAAAATTATAGCCATACAACAAAATAGTTGATATTTTTAGACAACACCAAGTCTTCTGAACAAAATGAGTCATAAATGAAGAAATTTGGCCAAAATTTTAAAAAATTATTGATAAAAAAACCAAGAGTTATGTAACATTTGAAATGAAACACAACTCTTGGTTTTTGATTGGCATTACATCATATAATTATTTAAAAAGTTACATGAATTCATTGAAATATTGCCATTTTTATTATATTTCATATTTATTAATTTGTTCTTACATTCTCACAATTTACACAATTTTCTGCAATACTTTTTATAAATTTTTTTATTTATATGAAAAAATCCTAACAGATATGAAAATGGAATAATCTGGTACATAAGCAACTATAATATATATTCTGTTCATCTGATTGGACTGCGATTGGTTTATTGTAACTCTGGACCCAATGCACTTACCCACATCCAAAGCAGGCTTGGCTGCAATTTCCTGGGAAGAAGTGGCTGCTGTAAAGCAATAAAAGTGCTACATCCCTTTAAATGGTCTGAGAGTGTTTACATTTCATTTTTTGTGATTTTTTTCTCCTAAATTTCAGTGAAATTAAAACAAAAAACAAATATTTATGATATATTTTAATTTATTTTATCAGAATTAACTATTATTTTCTTATTATTTGCAATATTTTTTAATTTTCAACATTTTATAGCTTATTTTATGAAAAATTCATTTTTTCAATTCAAAACAAATAACTTTCTTTATTTCTACACTAGTTAGCCCCTGGTCACTATATGCCCAAATATACCAAAAACGAAACATTTGTTTCTTATTTTGAGATTTTCTTGAGATCATCTTGAGATTTTTCATTTATTAAATAGAACCTTGTGTATAAAATGCTTTTGCTTGTTTTTTTCCTCCAGACCAAACTTTGAAATTTTCTTTATATGAAATTGGCAACTAACAAACTATTGATTTACCGATTCAGTTATTTAAATAATTATAATTTTTATCTTAAAATAAAAAATTATAATTTCTGAAATGAATAATATATTATTTAAATTATGAAATAAATTAAATATTATTTAAATGCAACATTTATGTAGCTTCGATGCGCAGAATGCAAATGGAACTCTCCAGCCAGGGAACAACCAACATTTTTTGATCAAAAAAGACAGAAATTGAAGTCAAATAACAAAAAGAATAAATAGGAAGTAAAACTATATTTAAAGCAAAATTTATAATGAGATTGGGATTTAGTTTTCTAAAAGACCTAAAGCAAAATTTATAATGAGATTGGGATTTAGTTTTCTAAAAGACACAAAGAAGTATACAAACATAAATAGGAAGTAAACTATGATAATTTAAAGATAAATTTATAATGAGATTGGGATTTAGTTTTCTAAAAGACGTGATTAAAGATTTGAAGCGAGAGAAAATAGTAATGGCGACACAGTTTTCTAAAAGACGCGATTAAAGATTCGAAGCGAGAGAAAACAGTAGAGCAACACTTCTGGCGTGGGAGTTCGCACATGCGTAGAAACATGGACTCCACACGCTTATTCCTTTATTATATATGATAAGAAACTTAATGTTTATTAAAAATATTAATAACACGAAATATAAAGAAAAAATATATATGCAAGCTCTTAAAAAACAATATACATAAAACAAAAGGAAAGAAAAAAGTATACAGCCTATATAACATTCATATGATGATTATATCTTCCTTACTACTGTTTTATTAAAACCAGAACTTTTTTCCTTTAATAATATCAACATCACTTTCTGAACTTTTTCGTGCATTTAAAGTTTGTGTATCTTCTGCTCTCTTTACAAAATTTGTAATCTAACCTTCTACAACCTGCTAGAAAACAATCATTCCTTAATATATACCTAAAAAATTTATGAATAAAAAAGTTTTTCTGATCTTTCACATTCCTCTATTGAAGAATAAAAACTTATTTTTTATCCAAGAACTAAACATTTAGAACACAAAATACTCAATGGTCGCCAATTAACTCAATTTCAAATTGAAATTGAAAAGACTGCATATCAACCCTCTCATGGCAAACTAGCAATAGACTAATTTTAGCAAAGTATTTCTCAATGATTGCATTTTGTGTGTGTACTGTGTGACCCTAGTATGGATTTACAGAAATTAATGAAAATGTTTTGGGTTGTAGGAGAGTAAACGCAAATTTTTTAAATATATTAAGTAAGAACTGTGTTGTAGAAGTACCATGTTATATGAGGGTTTCCACAATTTTCAAATCATGTTAGAGCAAAACTATGTTGTAGGAAACCATGTTATAGGAGGGATACCTGTATTTCAAAATTGGAATCATGTACTGATTGTATTTAAACGTCTTGGGTGCCTTTGGTGTCTGTAGACATCAAGATGGCAGAACAATAAAAAATGATATAAAACAATTCACTCCTGATATTATTAATCCTGCTTTTGGAAATCAGTTTTTTTTGTGTGTATTTGTTAAAAATATACCCTTCTGACATTGGGTCCTAAATTTTTCCAGTTACTGAAATATTTTTTTAAATTACATGTAAACATTTTTTATATTTGAATGGCTTGATAGAATTTGAATTGACATTGGGTCCTAAATTTTTCCAGTTACTGAAATATTTTTTTAAATTACATGTAAACAAACATTTTTTATATTTGAATGGCTTGATAGAATTTGAATTTTTTTTTATCCCATCATGTTGATTTTATAGTCTAACCTACCAAACCTATTCTGATTATGCAATTTGATAAACGATATTTTGGAAATTTTTGGAAAAATCGAACTTTTCATAAAATAAGCTATAAAATGCTGAAAATTAAAAAATATTGGAAATAATAAGAAAATAATAGTTAATTCTGATAAAATAAATTAAACTATATCATAAACATTCATTTTTTGTTTTAATTTCACTGAAATTTAGGAGAAAAAAAAATCACAAAAAAATGAAATGTAAACAGTCTCAGACCATTTAAAGCAGGGGTGGGCAAAAGACGGCCCGCGGGCTGGATATGGCCCGCAAAGGCATCTTATACGGCCCATCGCATAAACTAGAACACATTACAGTTTCAAGTCCCACATTTGTAAAATTTTACTCTAAAAGAAAAATAAAAAAAATGGATATTCTCGCTAGTGTACACATACAGAGTTACTCCAAATTTTGATGATATAACATAGTAAATTTCACCATTCACATTAAGTTGTAAATTTGTTTTTACAAAATTAATTACATAGATACCTAATATTTTGTAACAATCTGATGTAATAGGTTGTTAGCAATCAGTTTGATAAAATACTTATATTTTTAAAGAAAATTATCTGAATTTATTAATTCATAGAACGAATTATTTCCTATTTCTAATGAAAACAAGTTTCTACGGATGCTTTTGAACTCTTTGCATACAAACAAAACTAAGAAAATAATAGAAGAAAGGTATATTTTAAAAATAATATTGATACATGAATATATTCTTTGTGTAAGTATCACAAAAGTGACTACACACGATAACGAGATTGACAAGAACGTGGGCAGATAAACTGGCGCAACACCATTGTTCTTGTCCCATATGATTGGTGGGAGGAATATATTTGAGCAAGAATCAATCTTGCTTGAATGTGAATAGTAGTTTTATTAATTATTAATAGATTAACTAATGTTATCATCAATAATTTCATTATATAATTTGCATAATGGCGCAGTAAGATTAAATTCGCCCTTAGGTACATTTCCATTTTTATATGGCCCGTTTCATCCTGAAGATTGTTTATCTGGCCCTCGGCAGAAAATAATTGCCCACCCCTGATTTAAAGGGATGTAGCACTTTTATTGTTTTACAGCAGCCACTTCTTCCCAGGAAATTGCAACCAAGCCCACTTTGGATGTGGGTAAGTGCATTGGGTCTGGAGTTACAATAAACCAACCGCAGTCCAATCAGATGAACAGAATATATACTATAGTTGCTTATGTACCAGATTATTCCATTTTCATATCTGTTAAGATTTTTTCATATAAATAAAAAAATTTATAAAAAGTACTGCAAAAAATTGTGTAAATGAAGTAAGAACAAATTAATAAAAAAAGAAATATTAATAAAAATGGCAATATTTCAATGAATTCATGTAACTTTGAAATTACTTCATATAATCATTTAAAATCAACAAATGTTACATAACTCTTGGTTTTTTTATCAATAATTTTTTAAAATTTTGGCCAAATTTCTTCATTTATGACTCATTTTGTTCAGAAGACTTGGTGTTGTCTAAAAATATCAACTATTTTGTTGTATGGCTATAATTTTACATAAAAAAGGGGTATTTTCACCAATCTTGAATAAGAAAAAGTTACAATAAAATAAATTTTGAAAAAATGCTTACATTGTTAGAAAGAGAACAAAAATGCAATAAATACTGAAAATTTCAAAAATTTCAATGAAAATTAAGCAAAATTTCGCACAATTTTAATTTTTTTTTTCATATTAATTAGGTTTAGTTGAAAAAAATAGCAAGCATCGAAAGGGTCAAACCATTCTGATGAATATGGCCTTAAGTGTAACTCATAAAAATGCAAATCAAAAAGATTTATAAAGTTTAATTATATAATCTTTGAAATATTTTAATTTAAAAATATGAAACAAATTATGTTCTTTCAACAACAACTAATATTTCAATATTAGATTAATTTTATTAACTCTGATTAAAAATTTCTTAAACTATAAAAAGAAAAAAAAATTATTTACTTACTGAAGCACATGCAAGAATTCCAAAAAATCCTACTCTTTCCACTAGTTTTTCAATAGTCAATTTTGTTTTATCAATAAATGACTGAAATTAATAATTTAAAAAGAATTAATGGTTATACAAATTTTCAATAATTTTTAAATTTATAATAAAAACGAATAATTCAAAAAATTTTTATTTTTAAGTGCTATTTGTTGAAACAGAATTTTTTTCAAAAATTTTCATAATATAAAAACTTTTAATAATAATAAATTTGTATTATATGATTTAATAATTTGATTAAATAATCTCAGTACTATACTATTCTAATTAGTAGCATCAGTATTGATTGATAAAATTGATCTATTATTCCATTTTGTTTATTATTACAGTCATGAATTTGCATAAAAAATTGTAATCTGATAATGAATGGATAATGCAAAATTTGTATAAATTATGCAGGTAGTCTTCGACTTATAATTATCATACTTATGATGGTAATAGCATCAAAAATTTCTATGATTGGTCAATGCAATTCTATGAGTTTGCATCCCTGACCCAATGGTATATAGAAATTGTCATTTTTTTTTTTTTTTTTCTGGTTCTTGTAGTTTTATTAAGATAATGTATACGTTCTAAATTTTTTTTTTTTTTTTTTTTGTGTCTGGTTCTTGTAGTTTTATTAAGATAATGTATACGTTCTAGTAAATCTGTAAATTTTGGGTATTTACAGCTTAGGACTTTTCTGATTTAAGACTGCAGGATTTGAAATTGAGCACCATCATAAGTTGACGATTATCTGTATATTAAAAACAGTATTCCTTTTAATTTTATTCTTGATGCTGAAAATGGTTGTTTATACAACCAAAAGCATTGCATTAAATTATGTTATTGTTTATCATCTGCTGTTGAATACAATTATTTTGAAATAATATCTCCAGAAGGTTACAACTACAGATTTAATTGTCCTGCTGGCATCTTTGATGCCAGTAAGTGAGAAACTGTGTGAGATCTAGTAAAACATAATTAGGAAGTGTGTCTCAGTTATTGAAAGCCACTATAGTCGACAACAGGTTAAGAATAAGTGTAGAAGCTGTAGATATTATTTACAGCTTATCACTCAAACATAAGAAATAGTCCTTCACGGTAATGCAAATAATTCAATAATATCGTTATCAAAACAGAAACTGACATGCAGTGTAAATACCTAAAATACTAAAATCTGTTTGTTAATGATTAAAAATCAACAGTATAAAAAATATGAAAATAATGCATTTTTAAATATTTACCCATCATTCATTGCTTTTCGTCATGGCGTCGTCATCTCCAAAGAAGTTCTATCATTATTTTGGAAGAGGAACTGTTTTGAATAGCCAAACACGGCAGATCGTTTTGAATGTATATTCAAAACTTCGAATGCAAAATCCGTCGATATCTATCTGGTCATTAGTTACTATGACAAGTGACTTAACAGGAGTAGGAGTTGCAACAATTTTTAAATTGAAGGCAGAAGTTCGAAAAACTGGTAAGCCTTGTTCTCCATCTCGTAAACGTGTCGGTGCTGTTGGAATACGAGACAGGTTGAAAAAGTACGACGATTTTGAATTGTCCTGTATCCGTCGTAAGATTCATTCCTTCTATCTACGCAACGAGATTCCAACCGCAGCAAAAGTTCTATCCGAGATAAATAGCGATGATGATCTGCCAACCTTTATGTTAAGATCTTTTCAACGCTTTTTAAATAGTATGGACTTTATATATAGCAAACGCAAACAGGATAATGCTTTAATAGATCGTGATGACATTATACTTTGGAGAAGAAAATATTTACGAGCTATTAAGCAACTGAGGAAAGAAGGAGTTCCCTGTTATTATTTAGATGAAACATGGATAAATGCAGGCACACCAAAACTAAAGTATGGCAAGACACCAGTATTGAGAGTTCTCGACAAGCTTTTCATTCTGGTCTCTCTACAGGATTTAAAGCACCATCAGGGAGAGGAGGACGACAATTAGAGCCCTAGATGGCGCTGTAACGTAATAATGGATGCGATTTTACGATTCCGTGAATGATGTTTGGATCCCCCATACAAGTTAGGAGGTGTATTTCATCCGATCTATTCCCTACACGAGTTCGGAGGTGTTTTTGTCGTTATATATATAGCGTTATTAAATTAAATCACAAGATTATATTTCCGCTCATTTATATGAGCGGGTAATTTCTAGTATATTTAAATAAGATAAAACAAACTAGAAGATTTTTAATGATAATTACCAGATCGAAGATTAATTTTCGCAGATAACTCTAAAATTTTATTATGTTCATTATACTGTAAGCTGAGTAGTAATTATTAAATCGATATTATGTCATAAACGCCACTAAATTCTATATGAATTCACCAGAAGATATCAAGCTATAAAGTTTTCCTTGGCACATATACTAATGTCTTTTTCTCCATTAAATATAATAATGTCATTTATCATTCCAGTAATTGTATAGAAGTGTTACATTTATTTTATAAATGATATTGCAGGAAATATTTAGTTCACTGCCCTCGCTAAAACTGAAAATCAAGGTCATAGATAGCAGCTGATATATATATCAGTTTACAGATATTAAGCTCATAATATTTTAATGCACAAGAGGAAGAAGAACAAAATTTTAATCCCAAAAAAAATAGCAAATAATAATAATATTTTGTTATTATTGTCTAGCAGCAATAGAAACTAATTTTTACACATAAATCATAAATTTAGTTATTGATGTACTTCTTTAATATTTGTAAAATAAGGAAACTGTACAAGTTAAAAATATTTATAATCAAAATTTAATATATATCAAATATTTACAATATACAATATATTTTTTTTTAATAATTCTTATCAAACGAACGTTTTATAATCTGGATAGCTTCTTGGGTTGTTAAACCCCTCCCATTGGACATAGTTCTTACCACTGTGGCATTATCCCAATTTATATCAATATCCGACTCATAAAACTTAGATGCCAAAGCTGTGGTCAGCCTACCTGCCTGTATATCAGCTTTATGTTCTTTAATCCGCTTGCACACATTCCTTGCAGTACTCCCTATATAGAACTGAAAGCATCCTTCATCATTATTAAATAAGGGGACTTCATAGATGCCAGGTTTCCTACTAGCTGGTATAGGATCTTTCGCATTTCG
>AYEL01074956.1:0-45089 GCA_000484575.1 Olivierus martensii | reverse complement strand
TATGAAAAACTTTATAAAGTATCTTTTTTTTTAATTTGATTATTTTGTTAAAAAACATAAAAAACTGAAAATTTCAAAATATTTTGATGAAAATTAAGCAGATATGATAATTTTAATTTTATAAAAATTAATTATACTTAATTTTATTAATTGCTAGTCTGCAAAAGATTAAACAAATTACAGCAAAATTGTATTTCTTTGGATAATAACATGATTTTATAGAAAATATATTACAACATTTTGATTAATTAAATGATAAAATAGCTTATGTAAAAATTGCTACTTCATATTTTTCCTTTATGTAGTGTATTTTTGTCCAGATAACTATGGCATTAGCTATCAGAAAAAAGAAATTGTGTTGGGATCACTATATTCTATATACGTGTTAGGAGGAAAGACTACTTTTATTTTAAATTTACTTAAATACTATCATTTATATTGCCATTCTTCACTGAAATAAAAACAGAATAAAAAGGAAAAAATATTATAAATTAACCCTTTGCGCTCCTGAGTCAAGACATACTTGACAGGCAGTTAACGATATAAATGTTTTTTCACAAATACATTTCAAAAATTTTTACTCAGGAAAATTAAAAAAATTAATCATGACAAAAATTATTTTTTATAATTAAAAAGTAGTTTCCCAATAACAATAAATAATATGATATCACGACGAAAAAAATAATCTTGTTTTCAATAATTTTGTATACAGAAGTACATAGTTACAAATATGAAGGGAGAACAAGAAGTTCTTACCCTCAAGATGATGTAGATGTGCTAGAAATCCAAAATTTGGTCCTCCAACTCTTCTTTTCTACACAGTATGTTGGAAAAAATAACGGAACTTTTTCAATTTACAGGAAACTACTAACGTCATCTATTGAAACAATATATAATCTGAAAGCTGTATATCTCCTCTACAAAATGAGACCACCATCATTAGAATCGATCAATGGATTGTCAAGCTATAGTGCTTAAAGTGACAGTACCTTTTGTCACCTCGTCACAAAACCCCCTTAGAGCAAAGAGCTAATATCAAATTTTGTTTTAAGCTCGGTAAAAGTTTTACAGAAATATTTGAATTGATGAAAAAAGTTTATGGTGATGATTGCTTATCCCATATACATGTATTTGTGTGGCATGAGATTCCAGAATGGTCGTGATTCTTTGGAAGATGACCCAAAGCCAGGCCAGCCAAAAAACAGAAATTGTGACGAGTTGATAGAAAAAGTGCGTGAAATTATCCCCTACAATGCAAATTCGACTGTGAGATGGATAGCGGAGGAATTAAATATGACCAAAGACATGATTCAAGAAATTTTGATAAAGGATTTAAACAAACGGAAAGTCTGTGCTCGGTTTGTTCTTCACGCCTTGAATGAGGACCAAGAAATCGCTCATGCTGAACATTGCAAGGACCTCATTAAAACAGCCAGACAGAATTGCACATTCCTGGAATCAATTGTAACTGGTGATGAGACTTGGTGCTTCAAGTACAATCCTCAAATAAAACTCCAAAGTGCTATGTGGAAGTCCCCAGCCTCTCTGAAATCAAAAAAATTGCATTTTCAGAAGTCACGAGAGGAGAAAATGTTGATTTGTTTTTATGACTCTAAAGATATTAAACTTCGGGAATTCGTTCCACAGGGTCAAAATGTCACTGGTGAATATTATCTGGGTATTATGGAGTGTTTGTGGAAGAGAATTGTGAGGCCCGAATATTGAGAGACAGGAAGTTGGTTTTTGTTACACAATAATGCACCACCTCACAGGACTGTCGCTGTTTGTGAATTTTTGGCGAAAAAACAAGCCTATATGCTTCAACATCCCCTGTATTCACCTGATTTATCTCCATATGACTATTTCCTGTTCTCGAAACTCAAACTGGCCATGAAAAAAATGTTTTATGACAATGTTACACAAGTCCAAGAAGCCGTGACGAGGGTCATTGAGGCAATTCCGAAAACTGACATAAAAAAAATCTATGCTAGCATTGGTTGAATGTGCCCAGTGGTGTATTGATGTGGAAGGGATGCATTTTGAATAAAAAGAAATAATTTTGGCAAAATAACTAATTTTTTTTTAAAAGTTCTGTTATTTTTCCGACATACTGGGCCGATTGTTTAAAAGAGTTCTAGATCTTGGCCGTGGTCTGAACCACGGTTTTATAAAATTTGCATTGCATAAACGAAGCATCTTAGCAGACGCGGCTCAGATGAGGTCTAGAAAACTGGTTTCTAAAGTATATTTCTAGACCAGCCACTAGCCAGGCTTAGAATCTAGACTGCGTCTTCTTGCACATGCGTTAAATTTTCATAGTGTGTAGAATTCTTTATATTTAATTTGAATTATTATTGAGTGAAATATCATTTAAAGAATATATTAAATGTTTTAAGTGTAATTTAAAACATTATTTCTTCACTTCGAACTTCTCCCATATTATTGACGTCATCGATACAGCCCGAGATACTGATTAGCTGAAAATTTTCAAACGACGGGGGTGCGTAGGAACTGAAGTAACAGCCAAGTTTTAGCCGTTGACCAGTATAATCAAGGTCTTTGTAATGCTTGTAAAACCACGATTTATCTGAACGCCATCTAGACCCGGTTTTTTCTGTAAACCGTGGACTATAGAAACTCCGTTTAAACAATCGGCCCACTGTGTTCATATTCACTTCCTAGGGCCACACACTTCTACTGTGGAATAATTGTTTAACCCCATCTTTGTAGAAGTCGGCAGAATTGGAGGTAAACCTGTTCCTCACGGCAATAATGAACTCCTCATCATTGACAAAACTTCTTTCCTATAAAAGTTTTTTCACATTTCAAGGAAGAATAAGTCTAAAGGTGCCAGGTCAGAAGAATACAAGGAATGGGCAAGGTTTCATAGCCATATTTGTGAGAAAAGTGACTGTTTCTGCAGCTCAGTGTGTAGGTACATTATCAGCTAGCAGTAACACACCTTGATATTGTACGTTAACTTTTGTAACAAGTTCCTGTAGTATGCCCCTGTTGCTTAAGTAATGCACTATTTTACACAAAATTTAATTGTATTGTTAAATTTAACTACTAGCACTTACAAGCAGACCAGGTCACTTCAAGTAGACCAAAAAATTCTTTTATTCAGAGGAGTACTTTCAGCTTATGCACCATTATCAACTCTTACATAACATTCTGATGGTTTTTGGAACAAAGAACATCAATTTTGGAACGATAACGTACAATTCTATTCTGTAGTAGTTTAAATTCAAAACTTATAAATATTTAAAACATTCCTCCCATTTAACAAGAATCTTATGAACACATGTAACGAACTGAAGTTAAAAAATGGTTTAAATATTTATAAGTTTTGAATTTAAACTACTACAGAATAGAATTGTACATTATCGTTCCAAAATCAATGTTCTTTGTTCCAAAAACCGTCAGAACTTTATGTAAGAGTTGATGATGGCGCATAAGCCGAAAGTGCTCCTCTGAATAAAAGAATTTTTTGGTCTACTTGAAGTGACCTGGTCTGCTTGTAAGTGCTAGTAGTTAAATTTAACAATACAATTATGCCCATGTTATTGTTGATCCTTTCTGGAAGTGATCTGTTAATCTGATATCTTTGCTATTCCAAAATCCAGGTATGACCTTATTGGATAGCCTTCTCTTGGGTCATCCTATAGGCTTGTGTGATCACATTTGAATTCCTGTTTGCTTTATTTCATAATCTCATGGACATTACTTGTCATACACAGCTGACATCTCATTGTGGATTGTTTATGCAGTTTTCCCTTGTAGATGAAGGACAAAATTGAATATCATAGCTCAACATTCAATTTTTTCTAACATGACATCTACTAGCACACTTCTAACTCTGATTAAACAGGACTGTCAAAACAAAACAAGGCATGTGTATTGGTAAGATAGTACTTATCATTGTTTATAATTACAGATCTATAGCATGCATACAACATGATGATGATGATAACTTTTTGGCCTCCCCTTGTAGTAACTAAATTATTTAAAACTTAAAAAGTTTTTCCTAATTTGCACAATTTATGTTTTTGTTTCAAAACTACTTTTTATATTGTTTCTATATTTAAATCACAATTTACTTTCCAGGTGAATATTTGAATTTAATATGTTAAATCCTAAAATAAGCATTAAATAATAAATATATAACTTACCCACATGCAAGCTTCTAATCTGACTTTACTCATGATAGCTAAAATAGACATTGCTTTGGTCCCTTCTTCTGGACATATTATTCTAAAATAAATATATTCTTATAAACAACACATAATTTGCATATTAAATCTATTCAATATCAGAAAATAAAATTATCAAAATAAAAATTTGCAGTTGTTAAATTTATTTTATTAGAAAACTTCTATCTATATTTTTTTAAACTTATAATACAAACCATAAGGGAATTTTTAATCCAAACAAACATAATCATCATGCCAATTTTCCCTTAAGTATAGCGGATTTTAGTGATTTTAAATAATTTAAACTAAGTTTAGCGCCATCTCGTAATCGGAATATTTATTAATAATTAAACTAGAATTTTAACTAATTTTATCTGAAGAAAAAAATCTGCCTCGGCCCAAGATCGAACCGGGGACCTTTGGGCTACCATGGATCTATCAGTAAAGTCTGATCTCTCTAATTAAAAATTAATTCTAAATTAATATAACTGTCTGGAGAATCAATCGTTGGCCTCGGTGGACTAGCGGTAAGACATTAGGACAAGTAGCCCAAAGGCCCTGATTCAATCCTGGGCTGAGGCAGATTTTTTCTTCAGATAAAATTAGTTAAAATTCTAATTTAATTATTAATTAATAGATGGCGCCACTCATTGATTAAATAATTAATAAATAATCCAATTACGAAATGATGCAAAAATTAATTTAAATTACTTAAAATCATTAAAATCCATTATACTTAAGGGGAAAATTGGCATGATGATTATGTTTGTTTGGATTCTATTTATATATTAACTAATTATATGCCAATAAATTTTCATATTGAAACTTTCAAAATATATATAAACTGAGCTGTAATATACAAACTATTTCACTGTAGGAACAAGCTTTATTTTTAAAATATTTTCACATCATTAATTTAAATATTCACTTGAGGATATAAGTTAACTCCAATATAATACATTTAATTCAATCAATACAATTAATTAAAAAAGTTACAAATTCAGATTGGTCTTGTATAATATATAAATTCAAATTATGGTCTTGTATAATATTGGTATACAGAGTGATTCAAAAGGTTGGGGAAAAATTGAAGGAGCATGTAGAAGAGGCAATTATAAGCAAAAGTTCTTAGGGAAGTTTGATTTGGGGCTTTGTTAAAAATATATAACATCTGAAAGTTTTATGACATATTTGACATAGTATGTGCAATGCATGGGATTTTTGAAAGTGCATCCCAGAGTTTTGTTTGATAATACTATGTTTGCATTGAATGTGGTGGTCAGCAGTTCGAGCAACTTTTGTAAAATTGTGCATAGGTGTGGTACAATTGCATCTATGCTGATATAATCTTTGCATAATAAATGTTGCCAACCCTAAGAGTATTTCATCGATCTATTATCAGACTCTCAGTAGTAGAACTGGTTTAAAAATGGTTGCAGCTTGGTTTACATTTGGCATTTTACACGTTTTAGCAACAGAGAAAATGACCTCACAAAATTTTCAGGTGCTATATCTTTTTAACAAAGCCCCAAATCAAAAAATGACACTAAGAATTTTTGCTTAGACTTGCCTCCTCTACGTGCTCTTTCAATTTTTCCCCAACCTTCTGAATCATCCTGTATAATATACCAAAGATTCTACTGCTTCAGCCTTTCACCAACAACTATTCTCTGAATTCCTGGTCTATGGATAAGGAAGAACCACCAGAAAACTAGGAAATAGGGATCTAAGGGCATCTGTATATATACAAAAAATTCATAAATGATCTGGCCAACATTGGAAATAAAATTTTTATATCTACATAATAATGAATGATTACATGAAAACAGGCATTGAAAATTAAGCTTAACATTGAAAAGGGCTGTTTAAATAAAAAGAATCCATGGTATAAAGTGTCAATAGGAAGTTGACTGACAAATATGGTAAAATGGCAGACACAATTAATTAATCAAAGTATTAAGCTATTTATTTAAATAATGTTCACCTCTTTTTTAATCATAAAAATATAAATATTTATGATTAATAATTAAAATAACTTAAACCTAATAATAAAAAATATAATTTTAAAAGAACAAAACTGCTTAAACTTATCATGTCATTTATCACCAGAAAAATTTTTTTTAATTTTAAAATTTTTTAGGGTTGTCAAAATTTAAATTTTTGGATATGACCTATACAAATATGCAAAATTTGTAATTTACAAACTCAATATTTAGGGCTTGGAAGTTTTACTTCTGCTATCCGTATTATATTAATTAACTATACTAAACAATAAAATTGAAATTTAAAGTATAAACTAAAAATAAAAATTAAATTTTCCTTTATAAGTTATATATGATTTTGAATTTTGCTCTCAATATTATTGGCATTGTCTAGGAAATGAGGAGCAACATTACTCAACTCGATAGCGAGGAGGAGGAACTTTGATGGTGTGGTTCGCTGTTGGATATGGGGAAAGAACATGCCTGTCCTTTCTACATGGCCGACTAAAACATACAGATTACATTCATTTACTTCAATCAGCACTTCTTCCTTATGGCTCTGATCTAGGTGGAGAAGACTGGATTTTTCAGCAAGATGGAGCTTCCATCCATACGGCTAGAGGTGTGAAAACCTGGTTTGCAAACAACAATGTCCGGTTTTACCGTGGCCATCGAGAAGCCCAGACCTGAACATTGTGGAAAACATCTGGGCAATTTTGGTTAAACATGTTTATGACGGAGACAGACAATATGAATCTATAGACGAACTCCGGGAAGCTCTTGACACGATCTGGGTCAATGTTTGTCAAACTGAAATTCAAGCCCTTTATGTTTCTATGCCAAATCGAGTCTTTAAGGCGCTAACGGAAAAAAACCTCATATTAATCTTTTATTTTTCCTTTACTATTTGTAAGTGTCCTACTTTTTTAACATGTTTATTCACAGTGCAACATTGCCTTAACCAAGTAAATGTCAACGTATGCAATGACCATTGTTCGAGACCTTGTAGGTCAGTTAAATTTATAAAATCTGATTTTTATTCTTACGCACAATGCGCGTATTAATATGTACTGTATTGTACTTCCGTAACACAGCGTTACCACATATAATATGAGAGTGGACGAATACGAAGTCAGTGGTTTCAATTTTCAGGTAAGCCATTTTATCATATTCTCTTAATTCTTATAATTAAATATTAAGCTTTTTCGATAAATAACGCAATTTAACCCGAGTTTTTTTCCTTTCATTATTCACCAGAGATAAAGCATTAAACACTATAGAATTTTTTCGTGTTTTCAGGAGAAAAACATGGAAAATCCTTTCTTTTACGTTTTGTGAAAATTTTTCTTGTGTCCTTCTACTTATTTTACAGTGGTTTCAATTTTCAGGTAAGCCATTTTACCATATTCTCTTTATTCTTATAATTAAATATTAAGCTTTTTCGATAAATAACGCATTTTAACCCGAGTTTTTTCTTTCATTATTCACCAGAGCTAAAACATTAACATTATAGAATTTTTTCGTGTTTTCAGGAGAAAAACATGGAGAACGGATCGAAAACAGGAAAAAAGAGTAAATAAAATTAAATACTTGAAAAACATGGAAGAATGGATCGAAAACAGGAAAAAAGAGTAAATAAAATTAAATACTTATAAATGAAAATTATATATTTTGATGTTTAGAATAAAATACTGTTATAAATGCTATAAATCAGTTATTATTTTTTATTTTTGAGAGAAAATTTACATTTTGATTAATGTATAAGGATATTTTAAATTTTATGAAGAACGATTTATTCTCTTATGGAGATTTCATATAAATATTTTGAATTTTAAAGTTTTTATAATCTATTTATATTTTCGAAATATATTTTTGTTAGATTGTTTTTAGATAAGATCTCGGTACCTCGTTGGCTTCTTACTTTTGTACTCGTTTGCATCTACCGCATTTTTTTTATTCGCACTTTCACCGTTTAGGCTATAGAGTCGAAACAAATTGGACAGAATCAATTTTCCCTCGACTCCTTCAATTGATTTCCTTATTTATAAGCTCTTCGTTATATATGGAAACATAAAACTTAATACGAGACAAGTCACGACAAATAGAAATTTCTGTTTATATTTTATGTATATTCATTTTATATTTATTACCGTATATTATTTAATATAATTTTGAATGAAAATAACTTAAATAATATTACACATTAATATTAACATAAAATTAAATAATATTAATATTTTATAATTTTTAATCACTAAATATGATGTAATAATTTGGTAATTTATTCTGTTTCACGTCCAATCCGTACATTTAAAATATTTATATTAAAGTAAATAGCGCTGGCATAATCGGTATAGCTTCATTTCTTCTCGAAAAATTAGAACATATTGCTGACAATGAGTACATTTAAAATATTTATATTAAAGTAAATAGCGCTGGCATAATCGGTATAGCCTCATTCCTTTCCGAAAAATTAGAATATATTGATAAACTCCCCAAAATAAAAGATGAAAATTTTTCATTATTTATTTTTCAATCAGATTAATTTGTTCTAATAATTTTGATTTCCGTTGTATTATATCGTTTTATTTTTCATTGATTATTTTCTATTCAATTTTTTTCACTTATAAGTTAAAAACTAGAGAATACCTTCAATTTATTTTACCTATAAATGTTGGAATAGAGGATGACGTTCCACGTTAAGAATTAAAACAGAAATTTGAGCCAAGAATGTTCAGCAATAGGAAATATAGTAATTATTTAGTATAGCATATAAAACAATAATCAAATAAATCAAAATAGTTATTTCAATGACAACAAATTTGTTGAACAAATAACAATTAAAAAAATTATATCTAATGTATAGGTTATCCAAGATAAATGTTTTCGGCTATTATTTTGCTTAAAATAGTATTTACAAAACTTTTCTAATGACCATTTTTATCATATTTCTGCTGAATTTTTATAACATCAAATCACAATTCAAATACAGTCAATATAGCATATAAAACAATAATCAAATAAATCAAAATAGTTATTTCATGAACAGTTCTGATTTTAAAAATTGTCTAAATAAAAAATTATTACTGGAAGTTTAAATAATTTTTATAATTCAGAAACGTTATAACCCACCCTTCTTCTCAATTTTATTAGTAGTGATTTTATTTTTAATTACTATTTTTCAGGTTATAGATTAGAATGTCCACTACATACTGTATGTGGAAATTCCATTTCGGAAGCCAACAATTCAAATACAGTCAAACTCCGATAAGACGCCACCATCCGTTTGGGGACGATTTTGGTATCTAATCGGGGTTGGCGGTTTATCGAAAACACGTGTAGTATAGAAATGAAAATGAATTCCAAATTTATTAAATTTAATAAAATACACTACATTTATATTTAGTATTCAAACTTAACATTTCTAAAAAACTGTATATTTTACAGTATAGTATACGTACCATTTATATACAGTACTATATAGGAATCAAAGGACCTGCTCTAATAGCAGAGCACTCAAGAAGAAGACTATATAGGAAACATGTCCATCCGCTGTTCTGATCCTCTACTTTCAGTTCTCTGTAAAAAAGCACAATGTGCATAACTTACTATATAGTATCCTTATTTGCTCGGTACGCAATAAACGATGGAAACGATCTGGTTCTTACCATCTTAAATTTTCTACAACCTAGGTGTGAACCAGGATTATAGAGACACGTGATTAAACCGTAAAAATTCCATCTCTCTCATTGGCTGGAATCCAGAGCGCTTTTAATATTGTATATAGAGTACCGATGAACTTCGGGATGTAAGACACCTTACATACCCCTGGCGAATTAACGAGAATAAATACAATACCAAAAGGAATATTTGTTCAGACGTTTTTATTGGCGGATGACGTCTTATCGGGGTTTGCCTATTCCAATAACATAGGGAAGATCCGTTCCGCCAAATTTCTTGGCGGTTAGCGAGGGTGGCTGCTTAACGGGGGACATCTTCTTTGACTATAGTTTGCAGTTGCATACTAGATCATATACAGGAATTCCTTGCTTAGTGCGAGTTTGAATAATGCGTTTTTGATTATTGCGCAAAAAATTTTGAGACTATCCTTCGATATATGCGGTGCAAAATTTGATTAGTGCACTTCAAAAAATTAGATTTTTGTTTATTTACAAACCTTCTGAAGCGTTGGCAACTGAATCTCGGGGATTGTAGTCTACCTGATTAGAGCGCTGCAATAAATTTATTTATTTTTTTAATTCTGTTAATATTAGACTTTCGTCATCTAACTGTTATATTTTAAATTCGTTTGTAATTTTATTTATCAATAAATTTAGCGTGAATGGCAACTATATAATAGCTATTACAATATTATAGGCCTGTAGCCAGTGTTGCCTTCAATTCCTCTCCAGTACTCGATGTTTACGGACGTGCAATTATTTTTTTACAAATTTATGCAATTTTATAAAAAATAATTTTTTTTTGTGAAAAATAAATTTTAATGCTTACTATAAATTTTTAAATACCTATACATATTCTTCGATGATTTAAAGCGCATGTAATGCAATATAGATACGAGAGAAAGAAAAAATACTGTACATGTTTATAATTTTGATATCTTCCAGGATTCCCATAGGTTTTTTAGTTTGATTAGTGGGATTTGATAAATGCGGTGTATGGCGAGGATTTATTAACCGCACTAATCGAGGGATTCCTGTATTGACCGTATAATTAGAATATAAATTACGTCTTAGTATATAGGTTTCGATTGTGTACAATTTAAAAATGAATCTAATCTGCTATTTGTTCCATTTAAATAAACAAAATAAATCGGATGGATGTTAAGCACATTGGTAATAAAACTATTGAATGAAAAGACAAACGTTTAAATAATAATGTAGGCAAACTTTTTGCCAATAACATTACCAGCGAGTAATTTATTATAGGGGAAAGTGGGGCAAAACTGGATAGTCCTGTATCTCCGTGATGATCGCTGCCATCTAACAGCCAATTCACAGATTACACCTAATACAATTATGCCAGTAGCGACTGAATTAGAGACAACTGCTCAGGTTAGTTGCTTTGCTAAAATGTTTTAAAGTTTTTATCCGAAATATTCCTATTTTGTGATCAACATATACCATTCTGTAGTGTCATATATACCAAGAATCATTATTGATAAGTATACCTGTGTATTTATTAACTTCTACGAAATATTTTAACACATTAATCGATATTTTACCGCATCATTGAATGTAGATATACCATTTTTATTAAAACATGTGGTGGTGGGATAAGACCGGGTGGTACCCGTATCGCGGTACCCGGTATATCCTGGAAAAAATGATAAGACGGTTTCTAAATGTAAACTTTTTAAATCACAAAAGTCGGTGACACAAAAGGGGAAAGCATAAAAGCGAACGAAAGAAGAAAAGGAAGTAAAGAAGGTTAAGAAAACTGGAAAAAAACATTGAAAATACAGAATCAAAATACAAAATATGCAAGTTTCAATGGTTTCTTCCATACTGTAAAGTATACAGTTTTTTAGAAATATTAAGTTTGGATGCTAAATATAAATGTACAGTTATTTTATTAAATTTAATAAATTCGGAGTTTATTTTCATTTATATACAACACGTGTTTTCGATAAACCGCCAAAATTGTCCCCAAACGGATAGTGGCGTCTTATCGGGGTTTAACCGTATTTTCTATAAGATATTTGCTTTGGATTAGAATGATTCGAAATGTGACAGAAAATTTAGATCATCACCTTGTCATAAGTTGGAAAGATTTTTTTTTTTATATTTAACAGTTTTTCACCGGAATAATGGATTTGATACGTTTTTAAAATTTTAATAATACAGTAGTCTATATTTAATTAAATGTCTTGCATTTTCTTAAGATATATACAGAGCAATAGATTAAAACGAGTAAAAACTGATATGAAAAGGTATTCCAGTTTTTCTGAATTATACATTTTCAATTTCCATAAACTTTTTTGAAATACAGTATGTGTGCTGGAAATGCTGATATACAGTATATGTTACAGCCAACGCCCAACGTCTAGTCTAGTGCTGCTCAAACTATGGGTCGCGACCCCAAATGGGGTCGCTAAAAATTAAATTCAAACACTTGAATTTCAGTTTATATTCAATTTCACAAATGCCCAACATTTAACGTATGACATTAGTTTATATGTAATTTCACAAATGCCCAATATTTAACTTATGACAACATATATCGGTGTGGTTGGTTGATTGTGTTCATCTTAATAAGTGTGTAAATGATTCACAAATGTTCAATATTTAACGTATGACAACATATGTATTTTCATTCACAAACGCCCAATATTAAACGTATGACAACATATGAATTTTCGGTGTGACTAACGCCCAATATTTAACGTATGACAACATATGTATTTTCAGTGTAGTTTGTTGATTGTGTTCATCTTAATAAGTGTGTAAATGATTTATGTACTTGTTTTATTTCATATTTAATACCCGGGATCGCGAAAAATTTCGTAATGAAAAATGGGATCATGAATGAAAAAAGTTTGAGAAGCGCTGTCTAGCCAATTCGCGAAATGGCTGACCACTACTAGATTTGGCCAAAGCCCGAAATATACGAAAATTTACGAATGTTTCGGGCTTTGGCCGTCCAATTTAGATTCTTCCAACAATCAATTGCCAATTAGAAAATTGTCCAATTTAAAAAAATGTCCAAAGCTAGAAGTTTGGCGAAGCTAAATAGCGGATGCATTCGTGCGAATTTTGGCTTATTCACCACCGAGAATATTATTGTCTTTCAAGTCAGATGTTGGTTCTACAATACTGACGCAAGAGACTATAGAACTTACCCATCCACTGATATGAATGGGATTGTGTCTCAGAATAAGGAAAAGAGTACAGACACCCTTTTACCAGAATTCTATAATCAATTTATTGTAATACATTATGGATTTATTTTTTATATTTTCCCATAAGATTAAAAAAATGATAAAAATGAAATACCATATTTAGAAACAATTTTCTGACAAAGACGGTAAATTTTTAATATTTTATTATACAGTCACGGGCTGCACCCATACCCGTGGAGGGGGGCCGGATAGTGAAGGACGGGGATCACCGGGCAAGGTCCAGCACCTTCTTGTGAGGTCAGCTTTTAGCTGGAGGATAAATTCAACGAGCCTGGGCCGGACACTTCCTGGAAAAATATGAAGCCGTAGATCCGGAAATTGAACCAGGATCCTCCAGGGTGAAAGTATAGCATGTTTCCACTATAGCAGAGTTGAGAGCCTTTTGAGGATGCATGCTAAAATTACTTTAAATTTTGTAAAACCTATTTTTCATGTGCCGATCCGAATGTTAATTTAATTAAAAACAATATTTATAAGCTCTAAGTTTTGAGTGCTAAAAAATTTTCCATCGTGCTACTTTGGGCTCGCGTATCATAGGTTCACCATCCCTGCACTATAGCCATCCTACCAATACTTGAACACAAATATTTCCACCTGCCAGATTTTTCAAAGGTATTATACTGTAAATACTTAACACTTACGGACCGATGATAAGAGAACTACCCATTGGCGTGCCATGCAGGAGGACCCGAGTTCGCGTCCCGGGTCTGGTCCCGGATTTTTCCGGGTGCTGTGCCAGGCACGGTGATCCCCATCCTTCACCTCCGGCCCCCTCCACGGGTGTTGTGCAGCCCGTGGTTGGAACTGACCCCACCCCCTTAGTAATTTCCCTGATTGGAAAGAGAGCGTAAAAATATGCAAAAAAAAAAAAATCTTCAATTATTATAATATGTTCTGTTATTCAATAAATGTGGTCAGTGGCGTACCCAGAATCTTTGGTACCTGGGGCGACATTTTTTGGCCTCCATTCCCTCTCCAAAAACACATCTATTTTAATTTTAACATATACAGTATTTTATTTTAAATTCTGCGATAGTCGGCCGGATTGGCCGCGTGGAAACGCTTCGGCTTTCCACTCTGGAGGACCCGGGTTCGAGTCTCGGGTCCCACCCCTTGAAAATAAAAATATTTATCATGGGGCCCGGCCCGTCGATCCCCGTCCTCCACAATCCGGCTGACCCCTCCACAGGGGTGGGCAGCCTGTGGAAGGGCTTGTTTCGCCCCGCCACTTAGTACTCTTACTGAGTGGAAAGTGGCGTCATCTGTTGACAAAAAAAAATTCTGCGATACTGAACATTTACGAAATGTTCAACAAAATCCGCGCATTTCAATTTGAATTCGAATTAATTATCTACATATTGTATATGTATTTTGTATTTAGCACCAAATTAAAAAAATATTTATTAATATTTACAAAAAAAACCCGGTCCTCCAGGATGTTAAGCCAGTTTTCTACGCGGCCATTCGGCCGACCAGTAATAAATATCTGTATAATTTTTTGTATGCAAACAATTTTTTAAATATTAAATGTTATTGTCTATAATTTCGATTTCCTGACTACTAGTCCTTAACTCATGACCATTAATACTTACAAACGCAATGTCATCAATAAATCTTGTAACTGGTCAATGCAACTGACGAAGGATTCGAATCCTTGAGCAATGGTTCAATATACAATTCATTAGGTTAGGTTAGTTAGATTAAGCCACCATATCCTCATGAGATATTCTGTATCTGGTGGCTGCCACTTATAGAACCCATCACAGGCAGTGGCGCCGAGAGAAATCCCGGGCCCAGGTACGAATCAGGTTTTGGGCCCATATATATAATAAATTCTTATTGTTAGGTAGCGGCCCGGGCCCTTCAATTTGTCCCCTCTTCCCCGCCAACAGCCATGATGGGGTCAACCGGATGGGTCCAACGGACGGGGTCGGACTACTCCTTAAAAAACTAGAGGTGTGGGACCCGGATCCTCCAGAATGGTAAGTCACAGCTTTATCACGCAGCCATCCGGCCGACAGAGTGATATGGGGCATTATCTAAAACTATTGATATTATGCTGTTAAAACTAAGTTTCGGCAGAAAATCACAAAACCACGATTCAAAACATTCTCCGTTCTTTTTTTGTGATAATCCGTTTCCTTTTTGGATTTAAATATATGCCGGGCATGTTATACGAAATAAGTTTCGTTCTCGGCATGTAAAATAATAAATACGCTCATTGCTTTTATTGGCATTTTTAATCCACTCGACACATCTTTCAGGAAGAAATATCTCGCCGAAACTATAGGTTTGTCTTGCCAAAACTTACTTAAAACAGTGACCCAGAGCCGGCATAAGTGGATGTGCAGGTTGTGCATAGTACAAGGGCGCTAAACTGTACGGGGCGTCACGACGAAAAAAATCTACGACGAAAAAAATTTTTTAATATTTTACATTAGGTTATAGAAACAAAAAAAAAAGCTACATCATTTAGTAATCATCACTGATTGGAAATTAGCATCTTCTGTTAATAAAAATATATCAGTACGATAAACTTTCGTTAATAAACTAGAAGTCCTGTTTCAATTTCTGGATACCATATCTTCAATATTTTTTTCAGCAGAGGTTCGGGCCTAGCTATTGATTCCTATCCTATATCATGCATTCAATCCCACCAGATATGTACGACCCTTGGTGAGCACTAGAATGTCCAGCCGCATACTAACCGCTGATTAGAAATCGATTTAAAATCCTACACAAAGATTGCCGGATGGCCAAGTGGTATCGCGTTGGCATGCCACATAGGAGGACTCAGATTAGCATCATGGATCTGGCATTTCCTGAAAAGTTTTTTCGAGGTTCTGGGACTTGCCCGGCGATCCCCGTCCTTCACCAACCGGCTCCCCCTCCACGGGTGTGTGTGCAACCCGTGATTGGAACTGATCCCGTCCTTAGTAATCTCTGATTGAAAAGGGGCGTAAAAAGTTTAAAAAATCTCACGCAAACAAAAAATATCAATACGATGTAATTTGCGTGTTCTATAGAAAACTTGGAACTGTAGTCAACGAATTGAACTCAGATCGAATCGAACGGATTGGCCGCGTGGCCAATGCTTCGGCTTTCCATTCCCCTTTACGACCTGGATTGGACTATCGAATCCCACCCCTTGAAAATGTTTGCCATGGAGATTGGGTCCAGCCCATCAATCCCCGTCTTTTATAATCTGACTGATCCCTCTACAAGAGTGAGCAGCCGGATTGTAGAAGGGCTTGTTTCACCCTGTCACTTCTATTCTTTCAACTTTCTATTTTACAGAATGAAAAGTTATGTTATCTGTTGACAAAAAAATCAGTGATGTGCCAATGTTTTATTATAATTAAAGCGTTACCTTTTTTCAGTTGCTTAACATTGCTTTTAACCAGGCTTTTAATGCATAGAGTACTAATCAGCGAGATTTTTTTTGTCAGCAGATGACGCCACTATACATTCTGGGAGTATACCAAGTGGCGGGGGAGACAAACCCTTCCACAACACAGTGCTTACAGTGCCATCACAGGCAGCCAATATTCCTGGTGAGATCAGCCGTCAAATGAAAAGCTCGGGTTCAATGATCTAGGTTTAGATTCTCCCTGAGAAGCCTTTTGGAGGTATGAGACCTGGGAATTGAATTTAAATCTTCCAGGTGGAAGCATAGCACGCTTCCGGCTGACTAAAGCAGTAGAAGAGTGCTATGCTTTACCTTATAATCCAAAGGATTCAAGTTCAATTTGAGGTCTTATATCTTCAGGTTAGGTTAGGTTAGGTTAGTTCGGTTAAGCCTCCATATCCTCATGGGATATTCATTATCCGGCGGCGGCCACTTATAGAGCCCTCACAGGCTGGCCAACACCCATGATGGGGTCAACCGGATGGCTGAAGGATGGGGTTCAACGAGCCGGGCCCGGACCCCACCTGAAAAACTGGAGGTGTGGGACCCGGATTTGAACCCAGATCCTCCAGGGTGGTAAGCCGCAGCTTTACCACGCGGCCATCCGGCCGACCTTATATCTTCAGATTTTTTAGGTTGGGTCCAAATCTCGTTGTCGGTTGGATGTGCGTGATAAAATATTGGTTAACCAGTTTGAAGGACCGAAATCAATTCCGGATCCCACAGCTTCAGTTTTCAGGAGGAATCCGAAGCCAGTCCATTGAATCTCATCCTTTATCTTTCCGGTTAACACCATCATAGGTGTTGGCTAGCCTATAATGGACTCTAAAGTAATTGCAGTCAGATACAATTTATCTCATATGTAATATGGTGACATATCTAAAAACCAATCAGCTAACCGAACCACTTTCAGTTGATGGTAAATTCCATCGGGCGGTGCTGCGTAGTAAAGCATGGTTTGTCATTGAAGGAGCCTGGTTCCATTGCCGGGTTTCACATATCAAAAATTTTTAAATAAGGGGGGTCCATATTCAGCTTGTTGAACCTCATTTTTCACTTGGTGGCCGTCTCCATCAGGAGTGTTGGTGGTTTTTTTCACCAACAGAGATGTGGGGCTTAGGAACTGAATTTGAATCTATCAAAGTGAAAACACATAATGTTTTCAAACAACTTTCAGCCGGATTTGCAACATAGAAACGCTTCATTTCTTTGCAGATGGATCACACTCCTTAAATATTTTATTCAGAGGTTCGGGCCTGGCCATCGATCTCACACCTTTACAATCCGATCGCTTTCTTCAAGGATGTTGACGGGCCTGGGTGGGGCTTAATAAATAATAAGTTCGAAGTGGCGTAATTCATTGACAAAAAAACCATTTCCCTTCGCTTTGCTTTTTTTAGATCTTCATAATTCTCACCTCTTTTCGATATCAGATTCTTCATTTTTGCATTCTATCTGCACTAAGGGGTACTAAGTAATGCCTACCACAGGCCGTCCAATCCCTAGTGGGCAATGGGGTCCGGGCCCGGCCCGTCGATCCCCGTCCTCCACAATCCGGCTTCCCCTCCGCAGGGATGGGCAGCCTGTGGAAGGGCTTGTTTCGCCCCGCCTCCGCAGGGGTGGGCAGCCTGTGGAAGGGCTTGTTTCGCCCCGTCTCCGCAGGGGTGGGCAGCCTGTGGAAGGGCTTGTTTCGTCCCGTCACATAGTATTCTACTAGAATGGGGCCCGGCCCGTCGATCCCCGTCCTCCACCATCTGGCTGACCCCTCCGCAGGGGGGCGTCGATCCCCGTCCTCCACAATCCGGCTGACCCCTCCGCAGGGGTGTATCCTGTGGAAGGGCTTGTTTCGCCCCGTCACTTAGTATTTTCCCTGAATGGAAAGTGGCGTCATCTGTTAACAAAAAAAAATATTAGTATTCTCCCTGAATGGAAAGTGGCGTCATCTGTTAACAAAAATAGTATTCTCCCTGAATGGAAAGTGGCGTCATCTGTTAACAAAAAAATGGTAAATTTTGGCGCCGAATTGTAGCGTAGTATTCTCCCTGAATGGAAAGTGGCGTCATCTGTTAAAAAAAAAATCCCTAGTGGGAGGCGGCCGGATGGCCGAATGGTAACGTGTTGGCGTGATACGCAGGAGGACCCGGGTCTGGTCCCGAATTTTTTCAGGTTACTGGGCCCGGCCTGGTGACCCCGTCCTTCACTATCCGCCCCCCTCCACGGGTGTGGGTGCAGCCCTTGGTTGGAATTGGCCCCGCCCCTTAGTAATCTCCCTGATTGGAAAAGGGGCGTAAAATATGCAAAAAAAAATTCTCTAGTGGGACCCGTCGATCCCCGTCCTCCACAATCCGGCTGACCCCTAATCAGGGGTGGGCAGTCTTTGGAAGGGATTGTTTCGTTCCGCCACTTAGTATTTGCCCAGAATGGAAAGTGGCGTCATCTGGTGACAAAAAATCCTGGGATCAGCCGTCAATTAGAGGATGGGTTCAACGAGCCGTCTCGAATCCCACCTGAAAAGTTTTTTGGATATACAGGACCCGAAAATTGAAGCCAGTCTTCAGGCTTGAAGCACAGTACGATTCCAACACGGCCATTCGACCTTATATTTTATTTGATTTGTATTATAGTCACTTCATTCTAGTCAAGGCCGGATCATCGCATAGACAAATGAGAGTCTAGGGCCCGGTCAAACTCTCTATTTTGAAAAGATTTGTAAATAAAATAGTTTACTTTTCTGTTGGACAACTGTATATAATAAACAAATAAACAAAAATATATTGCTTTTTATATGGTTATTGTGAATTCTAAAATCTAAAGAAAATGTGTTCTTATGTTTCTTCTTATTGAAAGAATTCTTCCGATAATTTAGAATATTTTTATAGCGATAAGAATAATAACTAATTTATTGTTACTCTTACTGAGTGGAAAGTGGCGTCATCTGTTGACAAAAAAAAACTATCCGAAAATAAATTTATTAATTTTAATATTTATATATAATGAAAAAATATGCGATAATAATTTTTAGTAATTAAAAATACTTTTTTATATTCAAATTAAACATGGTTAAACTCTGATGCAGTTGGGCCATGATTGGCCAGATTGGCCACTTTTTTTGGAAAAAAAAAAAAAAAAAAAAAGGAGGAGAAAGGCAACAGCAGACAGGAGGGTAGATAACGGAAATGGGAGAAAACCTCCTAAAAAGGGAAACAAAAATCAAGGAAAAAGAGGCAGAAATTTTGCCTCCCGACAGATGGCGCCACAAAAAATTTTCCTCCCGACAGGCAACGCTGCGCATCGTCGCGTTTCCTATTCCGACGCTCTGGTTAAGATAAGCTACCATCATGCCATAGTGACCTTCAAATGTGCTAATTAAACAAATGAAGACACTTGCAAATCCTATCTCATAAACCATACCAGATAGGGTAAAATTTACAATTACAAACTTGTTCATAATTCATTTTTGAACACACTGAAAAAACTTCCTCAAAATCGGATGAATAGTTCACCCATAATAAAAATATTTTTACATGCAAATCATCTCACATGCCCTTCCACATCTGTTTCTGGTAATTTCTGGAGGTTTCCACCAGGGTTGTAGAGTCAGATGGCAAATGATCCGACTCTGGCTCCAAATCCCGACTCCGTGCAGTTCAAAAATCTGACTCCGACTCTGCAACCCAGAATTGCAGAATTGGATGAAAAACGATACAACTCAGATTCCACCTTTTAAAAAAAATCCGACTCCCTAAAATTTATAAGATCCGACTCCCAACTCTATGCAGTTTAAAATTCCGACTCCAACTCCACCCAAAAACCTCTGACTAGTGTTGTGCCGATAGCTGCGATTTCTGCATTTTATTTTTCTCTTTCATGGATGCCATGTTCTTTGGAAGTTTGCTTAGAACAAGATAGACTTCCTTCATATGAATAGGCGTTCACTTTTTGAATAATAAAAATTATATTACAGGGGGACATTAGGATGTTAGAGATGCTTAGGAGAAGCATGGCCAAAAAAAGATTGAGAACCACTGTTCTAGACTCAACAAATATATCTTTTAGAAAAGGTTTAGGATCCTTCTATTTTGGATAAGTAATTTTCTATGAGAGATCTATAGTTGTGACCATTGAGTGAAGGTGGGAGATTTTGGGAATGTTTGAAAGCTAGCTAATTATAGTGTTTCAGAGGATATGAATATTCACTCATATCCTCTGAAACACTCTATCAGATCACACTGAATTGTATTTCCTATTTATCATATGCGTCATTAGACGTAATTGTTACTCTGGTGAACTGCTGAATCAATAAAAACCAGATATTTGTTTTGGCTTTACTATGTAAACATCATCACAAATCTGCTTATGGCATAATATGACAGATCTACACTAATAGAAATGTTTAAAATTGCAATCAAAATGAATGAGTTTTGTACATTTTCTTGATTTATAAATTATTTTCGGTTTATAACCTTATTTTAAGTATTATTTGTGATTCAATTCAGATAATTTTCCTTTTCAAATATAAAGTTAGTAGATGTGACCAGGTTAAACTATATAATTTATTCGCTTAGTTTATTGACTGGAAGATGTCGCAGGGAGAAAATAATTAATATATCGCTATGAAGTTTTAAGGATTCGAATTCGGAGAATTTTTTTAATTCTCGGGATTTATAAGAATTTTTTCTCGAGAATCGGAAATTCGAAATAATAAACATTAAAAATTATCGAGTACCAAGAATAAAATTTTCTTATAAATCGAGATTTCTCGAGACGAGAATCTCGAGCACAATCACTAGTGACGATTTAATTTTTCTACTACCATTTAGAAAGAGTAGATTTTGATCTAAAAAATAATGACAATCCTGGACTGAATTTTGAATACTTGATATGGAATGAGCCATTCTTTTATAAACAACTGAACATTAATTATTTGTATCTGAATATTTTAAAATAAATCAATATCTCGGAAAAGTACATGTAAGTATGAAGGAAAATTCCAAACGTATTATTTATTTCATTAATTTATCTCATTTGATTATTTACATGAATCAAGTGAAGGTAAATTCCTTGCCAATTGAATATTTATCAAATATCTGACATCAGATTTCTTATATGTATGCTATTGCATGCAAGGATTCCTGATGAAATTTATAATATAGTATGGATTCGTTGTTTCTATGAAAACTTAAATTTAAGGGTTCTATTCAGAGAATCATTCCTTCAGTGATTATGAAAAAGGATCTTCCCAGATATGTTAAATTACATCCTTCACCTGGCAGTTTGTAATATACATATTATCCGAATCAAACTATGAATTATGTCTTTGTCTAATTCTTTGAAAGCTGTAAAAGCAATTTAAAGAATAATAAAGAAAATTTATGGATATATAAATCGTTTGAAAATATTTTCGATCATTATATTCTCAAAAGACCACCCAAATATTGCATTATGTTATTTAATTATTTTCGTAACCTTCGAGGCAGGAATCAAGCTATTAGTAAAGTCTAATCGATGCAGTTAATAAGAAATATTAAAAATAATTAATTTGAATCGTCAATAATTTCAAGTTTTTCAAGTAAAAGGTTACATTTATATGCGAAACATTTTTAATATTAAATAATTTGTAAACTATAAAAATTTGTATCTTTATTTAGTATACAGTATAAAATATTATGAATTTACTAGTAATATTATCAGAAAATGAATAATAATCGCAAAGTTTAGAAAAAATTTTATAGACTAAAAATTTTTAATTAATGAATAAAGATATTATTCTTTATTTAAAAAGTTAATATTGATTCCTTTTTTTGAATAAATTCAGAATATGTTATCAATATCATTTGTTATTTTCTCGCTACATACATTTCACAGTTAATTTTTTACTTATACTCTGATTTTTTTCATATTCATTTCATTTCATTCTAGAAGCATTTGACTGTACTTCTAACCAATGATCAAGTCTTGAAAATTAAAATAAATTCATAAAATCTGTCTAAAACCGATTGTTTGGAAATTAAAAGTATGAAAATGATTCTTATAAAACAAATTACTTGTCCTACGTGTATAATGAAACCATTACTGTCAGTAGCAAAGATATTTGGTATAAATATGATATCAGACTGTGATTGCTATCCGAAGAATACTTACAGCAAACTATGGAAATTTTTATACAAATTATATCTACTTTTTATTGAAGTATATATTTGGTCAGCAGTTTTCTTCTTACTCGCAATTTATCTTTTTCGAGGTGATTACTGTGATTCAATTGGTAAAATGTTCAATAATGATACGGCGATTTTCGTCAAAATAACCATTTTCCTATTTGTTTTGTGCACCGCTGTTTTGCACAGTATTACTGTCAGAATAAAGTTACCTTTTTCTTTGAAGAAAAGCTCATATATTGGAGAAGGAGAAGAAAGACGTGGGGAATTAGAATTATTAGCCACAATAAGCATAATATTCATATTTGTGTTACAGGTAACCATTATGACAATATTTGATATAAAATTATTTCCTTCTGTAAAGCTTTGCAGCGGATCAAGTTTTAAGGCATTTTACCGCACTGTATATTGTAATATATTTATAATTTTGTCTCTCGAAGATCTCGGTATTATCCTGTTACAGATCGGTTTTATAGGATGGATAACGTACAAGAGATTGCAAATGCTATCAGAAGAATTCTATTATATTAAAACCGATCCTAGGAATTTCAAAGAAAGATTGTATTCCTTAATAGATAAACATACTGAGATCTTGTCCTTCATTGAAAGTCTGAACGATGCCTGTCAGCACATGTTTCTCATATGTTATGGATTTGTAATCAGTATAACTTGCTTCTGCTGGTGCACTGTCTTATTTAAAGAAATGATATTTTTATTTAAATCGATTTTTTCTGTAGCGGCAATGAGTTTTGCTCTTGGAAGTACTCTTTATTGTTATTTATGGTCCAGATTTACAAGTGAGGTTAGTGTTTATTATAAATGCTACTGTTATAATTATATACATAATTTTTAATTCAATTTCATCTTTAACAGCTGTACGGACAGTTTAATGATATAAAAATTCTATCAACTATAAATCTCTCTTTAGAAGAGAAGCTGAAAGTAAGTACTGTTTAACTATTAAAATTTCATTTAAAAATAAAGCTATTTTTAACGGTAAAAGTATTTAATTAATGAACTACTAATATTTCAATTTATAGTTCACTACATTAGCCTTAAATTATAAATATGTTATTTAAAATTTATTCTAATAATGAAGCAAATTTTTATTAAGTAACATTATATTCTTCAGAAATAAATCTTATCATCTACGTATATAGGAAATTATTATTGAAGTAAATATGAAGAAATTTTATTTGAACATAAAAGTATATAATTTAAAATTTTATTTGCAGGAAATATACAATATGTAATTCAAAATTTATAAAAAAAATTAATTAAATTAAAAATATCAAAGCAAAGAGTATGAAATATTACAAAGTAAATAAACAGAATAATAAAATAAGATTGTCTTTATATGTGATATGCTCAATCCGTAAGGTGAATACGAATTTTTTTACGGTATGCATTCTTTTGTGAAATTAATATATGTTTCTTGAACAAGACATATGATACATTCTTTAATCATAAAACGTGTGGATTCTATTTTTCATACTGATAAAGAGCTGTGCAATTAAAATTTTTTGATTGGCATTGCAAAATTTAATAGAAAGCGTAACTAGTTTTCAGAAAATAACTAGGGGAAATTCTTTCATTGTTTCTCATGTTACATTATTTACATGTTTTCATTATTTGTATTTTCAGGTGGAAAACTTTATGAAAAGATTTTCTAAAGTTCCCATTGGAATTTCAGTTGGTGGATGCTTTCGAGTAAAGAAAGATTTTGTCATCAAGGTAAGGTTAATAATAATATATATATATCACGATTAATATTTATAATCTAACGAAATATTTTTTAGATCATTGGTTCATTTGAATCATTATTTTCGGCCATCTCAGCATTGGCTAAAGAGAAACAGTCCAACCGTTGTTCTCATTAAACATCCACAATGAAATAAAATATAGGAAATGTAATTTCGTCTATTCAAAGCTATATGAGTTTTGCATAAATGATGGATTATATTGAGGCTGCGATATTTTCATTTTTATGTTCATGTGTTCGTGTGATACTATGCATAGTCTATGATGTTTGATACGTCACTGTGTAATAAGTTGAATTTTTCCGATTAATTCATGAAGGAGTAGACTTTATTCTTATCTTTTACTACGAACTTCTGATATTTTACATTATTTGACCATCAATTTAACTTTCTCATCGAACATGAGTGTGGATAACACAAACGGATTTGATAGCATCAATAATTCTGGAAGAGCAGCATTATGATATGCATGCCGACTTACAGGTGTATTAAATTATACGTTGAATATAAAAGTATATTCTGCTCTTTCAAATAAATTAAACTTATTATATTGTAAATATTGCTGATATTGTTTTTCCTCTGACGTTTGTTCGACACAGTCCAGTTCTATTGTTCCGTGACAGATTTCGAACACAATACAATAAGCATTTTTATTCATTTTTCTACCAGAAATTATTTTGTATGATAAATCCGCCAGAAAACAGACATTAATAGACTCCTTCCGGCCAAATGGAAACCTACTTAATCAGAATACCCAGGATATATAGATGATGCTTGCAACAGTTTGAAAAGTGAAAGATGAAATATCAAGATATCACTGTACTTTATGTGAATTTGGTAAAGAATAGTTGAAAGTATATTGTGTTTACCAACTGTGATTTCATTTCGAATTAAACTTCTTTTATATGAAATGAAAATGTTAAGCTTTTGAATTACTTAGAGATCATTTAATGAATGATTGACTACCTTTTGCATAATATCAACTCTGTGCACTTAAAATTTCAAGTTTTTAAGACTTTTGATTAAACCTTTCATTCTGAAATGGATAGCTCACGAATGACGTCATTCATTTTTTCGAAAGATTTGTTTCAGCTGCATCGAAATGGTAAAATACCAAAGTTACTTTTCCTAATATACTGATTTCCGTTCATATGTAATAATAATTGATGATAATATTATTGTTAGATAATAATGGATACAGTAAAATTATTATGTTTCATAATATATTAACAGTATTATTAGAATATTTTAATTATTATAATAATGTTCATGAATAATATTATATAGCTGATGAATGTTTCTAAAATTTAAAAACAATATTATGAATTAATTAATTAATTAATAGCGTAAATTTTCATTCAACAAGTTAGAAATTTAAATAGAATGAAATTTTATTTTCAGATTTCACATTTCATCCTACAGATAGTTCTCTTGTAATCAGCAGTAAGGCAATCGAAGCTATAACACACTTATGATGTATTTTGTTTATAATAGTGTAAGTTTATGAACTGAATATTGCGAAAGGATACATATAAACAAGTGGTTTAGCCTTTACGCTTAAATACTAGTAAATACTATTTTCTGCCAAAATTTTTGCATAGCCCTAAATGGTATATAAGGTTATGGTTGGCATACTAGGAGTTTTAACAGAAAACAATGGAACTTTTTCTAAAAATTATTACATTATTGGTTAGAGAAATTGATAATTAAACAAAAACAAAAACAATTGATAATAATAGTATTTATTTAAAAAAGAAAAGGTACAGATATGTAAGTATATATAGCGTTGGTATTAGATATAATAAAATAATGTGGCCTGTGAGCCAGAGGTTGCCCACCCCTACTTAACAAATCGGTTGACCCCATCATGGGTGTTGGCCAGCCTGTGATGGGCTCTATTAGTGCTCGTTGCCAGAGACAGTATATCCCTCAACAGATATGACGGCTTAACTTACTTAACTTAACAAATAAAGTCGACATTCATTATACCCCTTCTTTTAAGTCTTTAATTAGGAAGGTTTGAGCGTATTTTCCTGTCATTTGATATTTCTGAAAATATATCCGAAGGTTCTGATTTAAATTCGTTACAATTTAAGTACGAAAACTTGCTTGAAGATCAATAATGTGAACCGAAGTGACAGGATCTAAATTTTAACAAATATTCTAATTATTTATGTAGCTTACATTTATGCATTTTTTTTACATTTTTAAGCACCTTTCCAATCAGGGTGATTACTAAGGGGTGGTGCCAGTTCCAACCATGGTCTGTACCCACACCCGTGTAGGGGCCGGATGGTGAAGGACAGGGATCATCGGGCCGGAACAAGCACCCCGAAAAATCTTCTGACGAGATGCTACACGGGATGCGAACCCGCGTTCTCCTGCGTGGCACGCTGACGGTTACTACTCGGCCATCGGGCCGCCATTTTATGAATTAGATATTTGTTATTAGTATGATTTTTTCTTCATGCTAATATAGATTTCCTATCAAAAAATTCTGAAAACAATATATTAATGTATATTTAAATATACTATTTTATCGGATATACAAAATTAAAAAAAAAAAATTTGTAAAATGTTAAAAATGCATCAGCATGAAATTTGTTCGAAATTGGATGAGAGATTCGATCTGCAGGAAAGTTTACAATGACACGATCTTCGATTTCCTTCATTTTGTTCCAATTGCATCATATTTTCAAAACTCCTTAAATAACATTATTAGAGAAAATTATATCACAGATATAGTCCAAAATCGGTTAAACCAGGTATGAGCAAACTGCGGCCCTTGGAATTATTAATACGGCCCTCGTAACAATAGCCGTATGCCACAAAAATTTTATCGATAAATAAAATGAATATAAAAAAATATCAAATCTCTTCCATATCTCAGCAATATTGTTTATGTAATTTCTAGAAAAGTAATAAATAATAATTCATATGGTAAACTATAAATGACATTACGGTGTCAAATTTCGAAATATTTAAAATATACTGAATTAAAATATACTGCTTTAACGGTAATTTGGCAGTTCAAACGAAACGGCTGGCAATTAAATTGAATTGCACACAATGTGGTCTGAGTCGTTCGTTAAATTGGACAGTATACAATGTGGTCTAAGTCTCAAAAAACAAAAAACACACCACAAACAGCAAGAAATGTTGTTTAACATTTCTTGCTGTTTGTGGTGATTTTTGTTTTTTACGTTATTGGTATATATTGTTTAGCGTGGGAATGTAAAAATGAGCAAATACAAGGTGATAGAAGGTAGGAAATACTTTTCAAAGGTGACGAGATATTATATTTGGAATTATTCTATTTTCACTGTTTAAAATAAGAAATTGATATTGGTGTTGTATTCACAACAACTGTATCGATTTAATAGTGAATAAAGATATGTAATAATTTAAGGTTGAATGCTGGTTCAATGTTGATGAGATTAGACTTTAATAAGTACCTAAAAATTTAAATCAAATATCCATTGTCAGATTTTCAATATCTTCAATGGTTCATGAGATATTCCCATATTCATCAAACCAATCATATTATTTGCAGTATTTTTATGTTTTCGGTCATGTGCCCTCAGCCCTTAGACAATATTCATAGATATATGTTCCTATGAAAATGTTCGACGCTCTGTCGGTATTTCGGAGTTTGAACACTTCATTTCCAATCAGTGTTGAGCTAGATGCTAAAATATCATGTCACTGCATAGTATCACAGCGTCATTTAACAGAATATTTTACTGATTTTAACTCAAAAACTGTTTAACACTGAAATTCGGCCATGGTGCATTAGACACACCTTAAAATTCTCTTCATATTGCAGATTTAACGAAATTCTCTGGATGAGCAGTTTCTGAGAAATATGAATTTATTTGATCTAAAAATTGAAAAATTCACAATTTGGCATATTGTAAATTTTTCAATTTTTCGATCTTGCTCAGTGGGTACTGCATTCATTAAGCTGAAGTTTTTAAAGTTTCATATTTTCCAGATGAGAATTTTTATTTTGCAAGATTTATTTTTATTAATAAAATGCGAAAATTCTTGGTACATGTTTTTGCACGAATCCTTACTCTACCCGCCAATTCGTATAAAACTTGTTTTGATAAGTCTTCAGATCTCTTGATTTCTTTAACAAGATAATATAAAATATAAATTATTTTGTTGATAATGATTGTATAATTATGCTTTAGGCTGATATATAATTTATAGTTTTTACTGAAACTGTTTTTATGTTGAGTTTTTTCTGTTTTAATAACTTCTATTGAAATAGAAATGTAGCTGAAGAACTAATTGGAAAAGTAGAATTGTTAAATAAATCCACAATTTTTAATTGTCCATATTGATAGAATATTTTTATATTTGAATATTGAGAATTCCATAACAGTTTAAAATAAATATATACTTCCCTATCAGTATTGCTCCAAAAGAGCATCTCCATACAATATTTATTACTTACAATTAATTATTTAATAATAAAAATAAATAAATAAACTATAAGAACTTAAAACCGTAACCGATATACAGTATATTCAGAATATTTATGTAAAGGATTTATCTAATGATTATATAAAATTTTAAAAGTTTCACTTAAATATTGAGGTAGGCGCCAATCCTCCCAATTAACAACACATCAGATTCTTGCCCATGTATTTTAAAGAAACTCCTCCTCCTCAAAATATCGATATTATGACAAGCATTCAAGGAGTGCAGCAAAATACCAAACGTTTTATAAAATAATTATATTTAGAATTTTATATTTATTATATACATAATGCGAAAATTATAAATAAGAACCGTTTGAATTTGAAACAAAAACTAAAACAGTACTTCAAAAATAGCACTGAGAAGAAAAATTGCTTTATATTATCAAAATTTAAATTGTTTTTATCAGTTAATTGCACAAAATGTTAATTCATTAAATTTTCTTCTTTCCCTAATTTGCAAATTATTTAAAACTTGGGAAGAATATAAGACACAGTATCATCTATTAACAACAGATGGAGTCACTGTACTGTATTAAAAATCTCAGAAAGCTATAAAATTATTCCGCTAGAGAGAAGATAAATAAAACAGATTCAGAGCACAACGCTATCTGAATTTCAGATAGCGTTGTGCTCTTGTAATTCTTTACAGAAATAAACTCAAAACAAGATTTCTGTTCGCTGATCCTGCAGTTAATTGAAATGTTTTCCTGTTTATTACGATAAAAGTTTACTGTACCCTTTTTTCTAAATTTGAAGCAAGGTGAGTAGGATTTTTGATATAATTTGATTGATATTTCTGAAAGTAAGTTGCATATATGGAGAATATTGATAAAAATAATCTTTTTCATTTTTTCGTTTTACTATATATTTCTCGTATAAATTGATATCCAGATTCCATTTCTCTACTTCCATTTTTTACGACATAATTTTGATTTGAATGCTGTATATAAGAATATAAATATGCAGACGAAAACGCCTAATACGAGATGGTATCAAATTTTTTGATACAATAACGTTTGAATTTCAAACTTTAAAATGCACAAATTAATTGAATTATTGGGATATTAATTAATAACCGATGACATAACGTATATTGATTTTCCTCATAGAAATCCTTGCACACACATAAAGTTTTCATAACAACTGTAGCAAAATGATAATTCACATCGATTTTATTCTGTTTTATCTGAAAATAATCGATATCAGTTATTGAGGTCGATTCCGTATGGTATCAAATTTCTTGAACTGGGTCTATAAAAAATGATAGATTAATGACCACTATCCTCTCAAAGTACAGTTGGTGATCGGTTAACGAACATACTCTGTTCAAAGACAATATTCGTTATCCGAATTGTTCGTCGTTAATCGTTCATCGATTTACCATAAGTTTTTATGTGAATTTGATTAATTCGTTCTGGAGACCCCAAAAAAATAAATAAAAAATTATATAATTTCTTACTACTTTTATTTTTATGTAATAACAATATTATATACATACATAATCTTGCATTTTTATCTTCTTCTTCTTCTTTCCCAAGCCTTGATTCTCCCATTCAAATGAGGTCGGCATTTTTTATTCTAACTCTCCATGTATCTCTGTCCAAGGCGTCCTCTTCCCTCAATCCCTTCTCTCTCAAGTCCTCCCTCACCCTCTCTGTCCATCTAATTCTGGGTCTATCTCTCCTTTTCTTCCCACCAATGGTAATTTCCTCGACCTTTCTATCCACATATTCCTCATTCCTTCTTCTTATATGCCCGAACCACCTTAATCTTCCTTCCTGGATTTTCCTACTAACATCTGATGTAATCATTCCTTATTACACCAGAGGTTAACTCTGATGTGATAAGAAGGGCCTGCTTTAACTGTACCACTGATGTAATCATTCCTTGTTTTATCCATTCTTGATTCACCATACATGAATCTCTACATCCTCATTTCAAAAGCATCTGCCCAATGCCTCTGCTTTTCTCTCTCCTTCAGGATTTTTCGGAAGTGATTAATAGCATCGCGCTTTTCTCTCTCCTTCAGGATTTTTCGGAAGTGATTAATAGCATTGTAGTGATTTTCTCTCTCCTTCAGGATTTTTCGGAAGTGATTAATAGCACTGTCGGGATAGTTTCTCTCTTCTTCAGGATTTTTTGGAAGTGATTAATAGCATTGTCGTCTCTCTTCTTCAGGATTTTTCAGAAGTGATTAATAGCATTGTCGTTGTGGAAATCCCCAAGCCTATTGACCTCATCCTGGTATGGGTGCATTCTAAACCAAAATATTGAAAAATTTTTCTTTTAATCTCTTTTAATTTCTTCTTCTTTGATTTGCATTAAGTTGTCTCTGAGTTCATTTTAATCGGGAAAAACTACTGTAATACCATCCATACCCATAAATCACGAACGCGAAGGCCTAAGCCGCCATATCCTCGTAAGATATTTTTATCTGCCGGGGGCTATTTATAGAGCTCATCACAGGTTAGCAACCACCCATGATGGGGTGAACTAGATGGTTGAAGTATGAGATTCAACAGACCCGGCTGGAAAATCTCCTCCTGAAAAACTGGAGGAATGGGATCCATATCCTTCAGGATGGTAAGCCACAGCTTTACTACGCGGCCATCTTTCCGATCTATCATTTCATCAGTCCGCGGGTCCCACAGTTTGTTCTGTGAAGTATTCGTTATTCGAACATAAAAGTCTTTCGGGAAAGTGTTCGTTATCCGAACAATTCGTTAACCGATCACACACTGTAGTCCTATTGTAAATCGATGCAATAGTTCGAGCGATTTTCTCATTGATGGAATACCTTCGGTAAGTGTACTTTTCTCTTGCATGAACTGCACAGTCTTCTTCCTCAACATCAATTTCATGACACAGAGATATTCTGTTCCTGTACAGAGTTACCATTTCGGAAACTTTTTGATACCGTATCAAAAAGATTCCGATTCGGAATCTTTTTGATACAAAGGTTTTGTATCTTTTTGATACAAAACCTTTGTATCAAAAAGATACAAACCTTTGTATCTTTTTGATACAAAGGTTTTGTAGTAACCCTTTTGTTACTACAAAAAGTACCGTATGTACGGTACTTTTTTACCGTACATTAAACCGTGATACCGGTTTAATGTACCGTAAGACAAGTACATTAAAAAAAATTACAATTATTAAATGATATCACTTTAATTATTTATAATGAAAATCCAAATAGTTCCTCGTAAATGAAATACGTCAGAGTTATGTGATAGTAATTTTATATTTTGAGAAAAAGAAGCGAATCAAGACTTTCAGTAGATGCTTTTAAACTCATCTAGTTAATTCATGTATTGTTTAGGTAATCCCAAAGATTGTAATTATACGATCTAACATGAAGTCAATAATTATAAAGAAATATTAATATCCTGAAAACGGCATCAAATCTGAATGCAATTGATATACTAATTCTGTTAATTAAGCAGCGATCATTTTAAAATGTAAAATTTCATAAAATAAATGTGCAGTAGAATAGAATCTATTTTTTACTTATTTATAATTTTAATTATCGCCTTGTCGACAATTAATGCCACATTTCCACTTTATTTTGATCTGAATTTCAAATTTTAAAACGCATAAATTTATTGAATTACTGGGATTTTTATTAATAATCGATGATATAACGTTCAGTGCTTTACTCATGGAAATTTTTGCACACTCATAAAGTTTCCATGACAACAGTAGCAATTTTAATGCTGACATATCGAATTTAGTCTATTTTCATCAGGAAATAATCGATATCAATGCTGACATATCGAATTTAGTCTATTTTCATCAGGAAATAATCGATATCAATTATTGAGATTGATTTCCTTGTAGTGTACATGATTGAAAATCTAGCATTGCATTAACGAAATTACATTGAAATAATTTTTATGTAATAATTTTTAACGAGATTGATTTAAATAATTTTTTATCATTTAAATATTAATTAGAATTTTCATCGTCGGCTTCCTTACAATACTCGGCTTCAGCATGCATTAGTTTCCTAGGTAACGTAGGCACTAATGTGCTGGCGGAGGATCGTCCATTATGTAGTTCGCTAGCAACGAGGGGTAGGGTTCTGATAGCGGCGAGAGAACTGTGATGTGTTTAAAATGAATATTAAAGTTTTCATAGAAAACGAATGGCGGACTAATATTATGGCTTTCGTAATAGATAATAAAAAACTATGTGCGATAGGTGGAAGTGATAATTTTTCCTGAAATACTAATCGAGATGCAGGGATGAGAATGACGTAGTCAAACGTCATCCTCATCTCTTCATCTCGATACTGAAGACAATGCCTCGTGCCATCACGAAAGAAATTAGAGATTTGGTAATCCACCATAGAGAAAATGGTGTTTCGGTGAATGAAATTGCTGAAATGTTGGACATCAGTAGGAGAACAGTTATTAGGATATGCAAATGTCCAGCAGAAAGAGGCACGTTGTCGCCATTTAAATCAACAGGCAGACCCAGAGTTTTTCTCTATGGTGGATCGATGAATAAATTTATATTGAAAAAGCATTTATTGCCAACTTGTTTCTATGTTATTATTTATACATTGTTAAAATTACACATTACAAACTAATCGTTTGAGATTTACATATATAATTCGATAGTTGTATTTGGGTGGGGATATTATATTCAACTGTCTGCAACGATAAGCGAATATAGCAAATTCGAAATCCGTTTATATACAACGAAACATTGTGAACATACGTAGGAATATATTCATAATCGTCGCGTTGAACGTTATAAGTGGAATGAAATGCCATCGTTCAGTTTCTTCCTGTTGTATCCCAGAAAACACTAAAAGATATTACGCACGCAACGCGTCCCTCTCTCGTCAGGGACTATGCAAGGAGGGATGTCATCCATATATACCGCATACTCACTCAATATAAGTTTATTTTACATGTTTGCTTCAAGAACTTCATCAACAATTTAATAACCTGTCTTTATTGGGATTTCCTGCACGAGTTCGTTAAGCAGCCAGAAGGCAGCATTGCGGGCTGCTTAGCATCAGTATATTTCATCCTACATTTTTTGCGGATCTGTCTTTACGAATCCATTGGAAATTGTAGGACGTATAGAAGAGACACTTAGCAATAGCTAGGGACGGGTTCGGCCCACTTAACCAATACAGATATGAATCGGGCGACCTGTTAACTATTCAAATGCTCCGGGTGGCACTAGCAAACCGTTGTAATTAATTAAAAACACAAATATCAAGTTTTGTAATGGTCAATACGGGTAAAATTTCGACATAATAAAATGTTTAAAATGATTATTGATTGAATGATATAAATATTATTGATTAATAATAATCAGATTTTTTAATCTTTGAAATCCTCCAACGTATTGAACGCTAGACAACAATATTGGAGACTCCCTTATTCGAAAGGAAAAATTATGAATGTTTGTCAAACTGACACTTAAGTAGCAGGGACATAATTGTGTGTGTGTTTGAATTTCGCGAGAAATGATCATCTTTCCAATTATTACAGTTATAAATTATCATATTTCTTTTTTATACAAAATAACTAAAACATTTGTAATGATATACTTGTATTTAAACTGTTTTCAAATATTACTTTCTTAATAATTACGTTTGGTTTCAAACCATCTGTTACCTTATTATAAAAAAGTAATGCTGCGAGTGATAATACTTTAGAGCGATCAGTCTTGCCAATTTACCTCCCATGCTTTGCGTAACCCACCTCCCCTACATTGAATGCGTGTGGGACACGTCTAACGCACTCAATGTAGGCAGCACGGTATGTGGATTGGAAACTGTAGCCGATCATGATTTCCGGTTTCCAGCGCATAGTTGAAAGTGACAAACATTTTGGCCGGAGCTGTATATATTGATTTTATAAGGATTACACATCTTTTTCGGGTAATTTAATCTCTCTCATGGTTTTATTACTGAGTGGGATAGTGTAAAGACCGCAACCGATGTTTTCGTGTTATCGCTCGACAATCCCACTTCTGATACTAATAACTAGACCTAATTCTGACAGTGGTCTAAGGATTGCACAACGAATATGAATCGAATAGGTTAATTAATAGGGCTTTTTCTGTTATAATTTCACAGATGTCAACCTGAGACGAGGTAAAATTTTACTTGATTCTGTAATACGCAACGGGTAAGAATAAAGTCAAAATTTTATTATTATTTAATTTGATATAGACGGTGGATTAGTGGCACAGGTATAAGTTATAGAGAATTAACTGGTAAACTTTTGTGACATTAACAAACAAAAATAGTTTGCTTTAACATAAACGAATAATTAAAAGTTACGTTTAAAAATAATATAGTAATATTATATAATAAACAGCACTAAGGTTAGAAGAAATTATTGATGTAATAGATACAGTTACATAACAATAGAACGATATAAGAATTAAGATTTATTATATTTTCACTGTGAATGTTATTTTTGTGAATCAGGAGCAGTTACCCGAGAGAGGGAATTAGTTTTCCTATTAATATCCAACACAAATCAATCACACAATAATTCCAGGCACAAATATAAATCCATCTCGACTGTATCTATCGGGCTGTTATCCAACAGAACGGTAGAGGTTTTGATCGTAACTGTTACGTGATTTGGGTCCGGGCCCGGTCCGTTGAACCCCATCTTTCAACCATCCGATTGACAACATTATTGGTGTTGGCCAGCCTGTGATGGACTCTATAAGAGGCCGCTACCAGATACAGAATATCTCATGAGAATATGGCGGCTTAACCAAACTGATCTAATCTAAGTTCTTACGTGATATAAATTTTCATTTTTGTCTATAAGCTTATTCCAAAAATTTTATGTAGAATATATGAATGTACGACGTCGTCTCATTATTATCGAATTACTTTTTGTGCTATTTTTAATTGTTTCATTTATTTGTAAAAGTTTAAAATAAGTGAATGCTGCAATATTTTGGGAATTAAATAAAGAAAACGTTTGTACGAAATGGAACAAAATCAAGCTTTTTATTTGACCCTAAAACGTACTTGGTCTTCGTTTTAGTTCAACGATTATTTGCAACATGTCTACTTGAATATCACATTTTTTTCTGGCGAAGATACATATTAAATATGAGGGACATGCAAATAGTTGAAATAAATTTGGAATCAGTTGATAATAGAGAAAATTTTCTTATTAAAAGCTTCAGTTTACTTTGAAAATATTATGTTGTTGTTCCTTACCGGCAATAAGTTTTATTTTCAACACAGTTTTAAATATTTCCCATTATATTTTCAAATAATGGAAAATATAATTTTTTCAAAGATTATCATACCACAAACAAAAGTAAGCTATTTCACTTGAATAATGCCTTTGATATATTTTTATATGAGAAAAGTTGGCCATAGATTTTGGTTAAGTTAGGTTAGGTTCGTTAATTCGCCATATCACACGAGAGATAATGTGTATCTGGTGGTCACTTATAGAGCCCATCACAGGCTGGCCGATATCCATGATGAGGTCAATCAGATGGTTGAAGGATGGGGTTCAACAGTCCCAACTCAGACCCCTCCTGAAAATCTGGAAATGTGAAACCCGGACAGATCCTCCAAGGTTGAAAGTCAAGCTTTACCACGCGGCCATCCGGCAGACTCACAGATTTTGAAGTTATATAATAATTACAAAGATATAGTGGGATCATTCATTTCATCTCAAGTGACTAAGGTATCTTTGCTGACCATATTGAATTTTGAAACTTCAATTTTTTCACTTCAGTTGAAGTGAAAAAATTCTTTTTTCACTTCAACTTTAATGTGAAAATTCATACAGGCTTGAGACCGTTGTCAAAATTTCACTTAAAGAAGTAGTGATTGAGTAACCATAGATTTTCACTGTAGATAATCAGAAACACGAATTCAATACCGACTAATTTTCAAAGTTTCAAATACGATTCTTCACATAACACGTAGCACTCTGAAACCTAAAATGCTTATTAATTTTTTGGTCGAAATTCAAATATTTATAAAACCTTGTAAAGTTATTTGTCAAATTCGAACAATATTTGGAGAAGGATATAAATGTTTAACACTTTGAATTTAATTTTTACTGCTAAAAATGAAAAGATCAGATTTTGATCTACAAGAATAATGATATTTAAGTTTTGAGTATCAAAGTTCCTAAAATTACACCATTTGATATGTAATGACCCTTGACTGATACAGAATTCAACTTTAATTAATTGTATAGTGATACCTCGGATCACGAACGTCTCGGTTCACAAACAAATCGGTCTACGAATACCATTTGCGAACAGATTTTCCTTCGCTTTACGAACGATAGTTCGGTTCACGAACACGCACGCACGGAGTGTATGGAGTGCACGTGATTCGCGGCGCACAAAACACTGCGCACACCCTCGCCCTCAGCAGTAATCCAGTTCGCCCAGCTCACATGGGTACAGTAAAGTCCCAAAAAGTGTTGATATTTTAGTTTACTTTATTTAATTAAATTTATCCCTTATTATGGTTCCCAAAAAAGTTAAGTGTTAGTGAAGGTGGTGTTAAACATGCTTTCTGATATTACTGTTATATTTATTTCCTTTCTGTATTATTTCCATACATAAAACTATAACATGTTAAAAATTTTTTTCCTAGTATGAAAAACGTAATATTTGGATTTACATAAATTGCAATGGGAAAAATTGATTTCGATTACGAACTCTTCGGATCACGAACAGGGTCAAGGAACGGTTTGTGTTCGTGAACCGAGGTATCACTGTATTTGACTATCTTTAAATGAATTCATAACTTGAAAAAATACATAGAAGAATGAGTGAAAATTCCGTAGGTATTATTTGTTTTAATTCATTTAAATTTAAAGAAGGTTAAATTGTTTATTGAATTTTTTCAGAACCTCCATTTCATTCTAATAATAATGAAGTGTATTTCTATTCAGCGATACGGATATTAGAGTTAAAATACACTGAAAAACTTTTAAATATAACAGACTGAGTTTGGCAGTTGAAATAGTAAAATGATGTCCACAAAACAAATAACTTGTCCTACATGTCTGATGAGTCCATTGCTGTCTGTAGCAAAGATATTTGGTGTAAATATGATATCAGACTGTGATTGCTATCCGAAGAATACTTACAGAAAGCAATGGAATTTTCTCTACAAATTATATATACTATTCATTGAAATATATTATTGGTCAGCAGTTTTCAGGTCTCTGGGATTAATTTTTTTTGAAGTTTATTACTGTGATTCAATCGGAAAATTATTCATGAAAGAAACGGCGATCTTCATCAAAATAATGTTTTTCCTACTTGTTTTATTCACCGCTATGTTACATAGCATAATTGTCAGAATAAAATTGCCATTTGCTTTGGAGAAAAGCTCATATATTGGAGAAGAAAAAGAAAGACTTGGAGAATTACGATTATTAGCCTCAATAACCATATCAGTCACTTTCCTGCTTCAGTTATTCATTATGATTGCATTTGGTATCATATTATTTCCTGCTATAAAGCGGTGTAGCGGATCAAATTATAAGGCATTTCTCCACACTATATATAGTAATATATTTACAACTTTGGCTCTTCAAGAAATCAATATTATCTTATTACAAACTGCTTTTACAGAATGGATAATATTCAAGAGATTGCAAAAGCTCTCTGAAGAATTATTTAATATTAAAACCAATTGTAGGAATTTCAAAGAAAGATTGAATGCATTGATAGATAAACATACTGAAATCTTCCTCTTTATTAACAATCTAAACGATGCCTATCAGTACATGTTTCTCGTAACTTATGGATTTATAATCTATATAACTTGCTTCTGCTGTTGCACTGTCTTATTTAAGGAAATGAGATTTTTATTCAAAGTGGTTTTATCTATAGTGGCAATCAGTTTAGCGCTTGGAAGTATTACTTTCTCTTATTTTTTGTCCAGATTGACAAGTGAGGTAAGTTTTTACTATAAGTGATACGATTGGAAGTCTTTAATTATGTGATTTTCAATTGAATTTAATTTCTAACAGCTCTACGGACAATTTTACGATATACCAATTCTGTTAACTAGAAATCTATCGTTAGAAGAGAAGCTGAAAGTAAGTACAGTTTGAAAATCGAAATTCGATTTACAAATAAAAGAATTTTTATGAAAAAGTTTTAAATTTATGTACTGCTTACATTTATGCAACACTACATTAGGATAAGCATCATTATTTTGTAATTTTTTAATTTCTTCTAATTTTCAAGAAAATGTTTTATTAATTTACATTTACGAATTTGAGAAATAAATTTATCAGCTATTTTTATAGGAAGTTACTATTTCAATAAATTACAAAGAAATATTGTTGAACATAAAAATATATTTAACGAAAACGATCCCACGGGTAATGAAACGTAATTCAAAATTAATAAAAAAATAAACTTCTCAGAACAAAAGAAAAAAAAATTTACAAAGTAAATAAGAAAAACAGATTAAATATGGTTGTCTTTATTAGTGATTCCCAACGTGTTGTATACATTTCCGTAGAGATGATAAAAATATTTCATGGTATGTATTTTGCTTATAATATTCAATAATACATGTTTTTTGTATCAGATGCATGCTATTTTTCAAACTGATAAACAGACCATCATATAAAACTCTTTAATAGATTTTATAATTTGAAAGATTTTTTAAATGTCAACAAAAGCATAATTACTTTTTTAGAAAATTACTTGGGAGGATTCTTTCATTGCTTTTCTTGCAATAATACATTACTTTCATGTTTCTATTATTTGCGTTTGTAGGTGGAAAACTTTATGAAAAGATTTTCTAAAGTTCCCATTGGAATTTCAGTTGGTGGATGCTTTACAATTAAGAAAGATTTTGTGATCAAGGTAAGATTAATAATAATGAATATATTACAGATCTAATATTTCTACTCTAACAAATTATTTTCTTTTAGATCATCGGGTCATTTGAATCGTTATTTTCAGGAGTTTCAGCATTGGCTAAAGAAAACCAGGCTAAACGTTGTCTTACAGAAAACTCTACAATGACATAAATAACAGTGAAAAATCATTTATCCGATATATACGAAATAGTAAAGCCTGTCATAACTCCTTGCTATTTCAAAGCGAGGAATTAGGTATTGCATAAACGAGGAATTACTTCAATATTATGAATTTAATGTTTCTTTCAAAAACCTCACAATGTGTTATCAATATCGTTTATTGTGATATATGTTTATAAACAATTTACAAGAAACTGTTTACTAAATATCTGAAACTTTCTTAGACCCTTTGTTTCATTCTAGTTGCAATATTATATAATTTTAATCAGCGATCCGGATATCAGAATTAAAATAGATTCAGTTTGCCAATTAAAAATATCCAAATGATGACTAGAGATCATAACTTGTCCGACGAATCTTTTGAGTCCATTAATGTCGATAGCAAAGATAGTTTGGTAAAAATCTGTAATTTCTGTCCAAAAAATAGTTACAGAAATCATTCTCTTCAAATTACATTTACTTTTTTGAAATATATAGTTGGTCAGCAGTTTTCATGTTATTCGCAATATCTCTTATTGAAGGTTATTACTGTGATTCAATATGGAAAATATTTAGTAATTTAATAGCGATATTGATCAGAATAACAATTTTCCTAGTTTTTTGTTCACCGCAATGTTGCATAATACTGTTGCCAGAATAAAATTATCTTTTGCATTGAATAACATCTTATATATTGGAGATAAAGGAGAAAACTTTGGCGAATTAGAATTGTTAGCTTCAATAATCATATTAGATATTTGGTGTTACAATTAGCCCTTATGAGAGCATTCGATATTACATTATTTTCTGTGGTAGAGAGGTGTATCGGATCAACATTTAAGGCATTTTTCTGCATATTATATTTTAATATATTTGCAATTTTCTCTATCAAAGAAACTTATATTGTAATCTTGTGCATATTATATTTTAATATATTTGCAATTTTCTCTATCAAAGAAACTTATATTGTAATCTTGTGCATATTATATTTTAATATATTTGCAATTTTCTCTATCAAAGAATCTTATATTGTAATCTTGTAGATTAATTTTGTAGAATAAATATTTTTCAAAAGATTGCAAAAGCTATCCAAAGATATATAATATATTATATATATTATAATAAAACTAATTCTAGGAATTTCAAAGATAGATTGAATGTATTGATATAGATAAACATACTGAAATCTTGTTTTTAATTGAAAGTGTAAACGATGAAGAACCTAGTGGAAAACTTATAGTATTAAAGAACTGTGCACAATTAATGTGAATATTTTAATTTATTATAATTACGTATTAAATCGTTAAAATTGCATTTATAACTGAATAAACCATCCAATATTTATTAATATTTCATAATATAATGTCAATTTGTTGTATTAAAATCGTACAAACGACTAAAATTCCTATGATAACCTTAGATATTTTAATGATTTTAAAGGACTGGGATCTGACATAAATGTAATAATCACAATTAAATTATATATTACATGTAGAATTTCCATAAATGTAATCAAAAGAAAGAAGAATACATGTTGTTAAGTATCATAATATTACAGTATTTTCTGTTTCTTTTATATGGCGACTCGATTCATTGGATATGGCCATATAATATTTATTATCCATCACAATTATCTAAATAGCCTACTGTCTAAATAGCCATCTGTTCTATTGGTAATCTCAACAAAAATATTTGCAATTATGATGTAACATTATTCTTATAGTTGTGTAATAATATTTTGGTAAGGTTAGATATGGCGGCTTAATATCCCTAGTGAGATAGAATCCATCACAGGCTGGCCAATAGCCATGAAGGGGTCAACCGGAGGTTGAAGGAAGGAGTCCAACAGGCCGGGCCCGGATCCCTCCTAAAAAACTGGAGGTGTGGAACCTGGATTTGAACCCGGTCCTTCAGGGTGATAAGCAGCAGCTTTACCATGCAGCAATAATATTTTGAGAATTGAACTTTTGAAAAGAAATATGTTTTGTAATGCTATACCGAATTCTCCAGGTAGAACATTACTAATCATGAACAGCAGAATACTTTAAATAGGAAACTGAAAAACATATACAATGGTGCCTCGCAATTCGACATTTGAGTTTCGCGGGTTGGCACATGTGCATACATGGAATTGTGTGATGTCATTTGCTACTTGTCAGTTCTTTTTGAGCTACTTTGGTGTTTGCCCGTGTTGTTTGTGTTAATTTTCAATTCTACATTTTTCAGAAAATAAAAAATTTGTAATTATTATTACTTTTTGAGTGAAATGTAAGGATGAATTGAAAGGGAACTAACTGGAGGAATAATTCCGAAAATAAGAACACTTGATTGAGCAAAAAGACGAAGAAAAAAATTGTAGATAAAATGAAGAAAGGTAGAACAATTAAAATTTAACTCGATTATTGCGTTTCTAGGACAATTGTGGCAACGTTTTGCAACACAGAGAGAAGAATATGGGTACTAGGCTGTTTGCGGGAAGAATTCATTCCAACATCCAAGACTAATAAATTGTGTGTTGTGTATAAAATAGTGTATTTTGTAATTTAGTGCGCTATACAATAGTAAAACACATATAATAAAGCAAATAATATAGTGTATCTCTCTCACCTCACCCGTTAGGAGATTGGGATGGGGACCGATAACGAATTGATCTATTTTACATAGGGAAATATTATCTCTCAATTCGACAGTTTCTCAATTCGATATTACTTCGGCGACGGATTAGTGTCGAATTGCGAGGCACCACTGTATTGCCAGCATAATATCAGCAGTTTCTGACCGCATCACTGGAGTGAGAAAGTTACAGTGGAAAGTGATCAAGCTGTTAAATAAAATATAATATAGTAATTAACATCTAGAAGAACATAATTCAATTAATAAATAGTAATTTATGAAACGTACCTTTCCATATGTTCTGTTATCAGTTTTTCATTCTAATTCTATCAGTCCTTTTATCATAATTTGATCTGTTGTCAAAACAACTTTTGGACTTAAAATTCACTCGTTTGGAAATCAAATTCACTGTTATCAAATTCGAAGCTGATTTGCAAAAGGAATTCATCCTTTTGCAAATTAGTTTCGTCCGTTTGCAAATAAATTTCGCAGTTGGTAAATTTTTACAAACTGATTTCTTAAGCTTTCGTAATAAAAATAACATCATAAGTAAATTTTTTTAATAAATTCAAACTTTTATTGATTGTAATACAAATATATATATATATAAAATACTTAAAGATTGTCAATGCATTTGTCTATGAAATCCATGAATCATATTCTCCCCGTGCACTGACGGGTTTCTTTTGTTCTATTATTTCCTGAATTGTGTTTATTATCTCCGAACTTAACTTAACATTCCTTTTATCACCGTGTTTTTTCTACCAACATACCACTATTTCTGTTGAAGTGACTTTTATTGGACTTCGCAGGTTAGGTTATTAGATTAAGCCGTCATATACTTATGAGGGATATACTGTATCTGACGACGGCCACTTATAAAACCCATCACAGGCTGGCCAAATTCATGATAGGGTCAACCGGATGGTTTATGGATGGGGTTCAATGAGCCGAGCCCGGACCCCTCCTGAAAATCTAGAGGTGTGGGACCCGGATTTGAATCCAGATTCTCCAAAGTGATAAACCACAGGTTTACCACATGGCCATTCCGCCAACTTGGACTTCGCAGTGTTTTTATTAAATAATACTGTGATTTCAGCTGATTCACTAAATGTTTTCAAATCTTCATAACATTATATTAGAATGTTTTCTCTAAATTGATATGATCGTATGCAGTCGGCGATTACGTCAAAAACAAGGCTCCATAACCTGGATCTCCATGACGCTAATGATGCCAGACTACCAGAACTTGATTCAGTAGATAATGTAATCATTGTAGTGATTTCCAGATTAATTAATTTATGAGTCTGAAAATATTCGAAATTTACTAAAAAATATCTTAATAGAATAAACATAAATCACTAACTCAAATTATCACAAAGGCAAATTGATAATAGTACGTTTACCTTGCCTAGAATTCTAACAATTTACGCGGAAGAGTAATTTCCTTAGAAAAATATACTGAGGTTTGAAAAAATATTATTGTTCCTATGTGAAGGCTTTTACTAGTGTACCTATAATGTATCTATGCGAAGGCTTTTACTAATGTAGATTGTTGATGGTACCGGGAATAATTTTCATAAGTTATGGTTTGAAATTTCAGATTTGAATGAATTTTTTCATTAATTTTTATCCCATAAATTGAAACCCGATAATCTGGATGAAGAATTCTGTAGATAAACTTGTCTTTCATATGGATGAACTTGATTAATAGATGGGTGAACCTAATTTGCACAAGGATAAATTTGATTTGACAACGAGTGAACTAGATATGAAAAAATGGTGAGGGTCATATGCAGACGCGTGAATTTCAATTGAAAACGGGTGATCTTGATTTGCAAAGAGATGAATTTGGTGGGAAAAACAAGTATCTCTTCTGCTTCCGACTACTATCTTAATCAAATTATGATAAGATTAGATTACATTAGGTAGGTTAAGCCACCATACCATACGAGGGATATACTATATCTGGTGGCGGCCACTTATAGCACCAATCAGAGGCTAGCCAATCCCATGATCGGGTGCAACCGGATAGTTGAAGGATGAGTTCAACGGGCCGAGCCGTGACTCCTCCTGAAAAAATAGAGATGTGGTAAGCAACAGCTTTACCACCCGGCCATCCGGACGACAATTATCATAAGATATTTATAACATTGATATTAAGATATTTGAAGAGGAAAAGCAAGAAACAAGAAACTTATTAAGCCAATAAAGAAAACCGTGATAGTGTGTACAACACTAACGAATATTTCAGTTCAAACTAGTAAAGAAGAGGTACATGTAAATTATTTGTAAACAAGAACTTTAAAGGTGAAAGCACTAACTGAAATTATGATAAAGGCAAATTGATAACCATATATTTACCTTGCCTAGAATTCTTACAATTTACAGTACAGAGTATTTTCTCTTAAACTGTAAAATTCTTAAATTTAAATAATAATAATTATAGTTAGTTTAGCTCTCAATTTTTGTTATGATTGCTTATATATAGATAAATATATAAGATATATAGATAAGTATATATATATATATAGATCTATAGATCTA
>AYEL01074954.1:0-42062 GCA_000484575.1 Olivierus martensii | reverse complement strand
ATTATTTTTAGATATTATATATATAAAATAAGAATCTGCATAAAAATATGGTATCAGCAGAGAATTCAAATGCTGCAGCATAATTATCTTTTTTTTACATGAAAGAAATAATTCACATTACACATTGTGTTTATTTTTCTTCTCCGTTATGTTGATGCCTGAAATATAACATTTTCTACTAAATTAAATTTGTAACTACCTTGCAAATTTAATATATATTTATTTCTAGATTTTAGTAATTGCATCATTAGAATTTAAAGTTGTAAGCAATATAGCCATATATTAATATAACGATAATTGCAGTGTGCAATATTGCTAGACTATTTCAAAAAGAATGCCCCTATTTTAAATGTATATTTTTCTAATAATTTGAATCAAAACGATTTAATTTTTGAATGAAAACAAAATATCTACACAAAATTTATAATAATAATAAAACTTCATAATGTGTATTATAAAAAAGATTAATATAAAATAGCATTACCTACAGTAATTGAAAAAAATTATTCCATCACCCTATAAGTTAATTCAGTTACTAGAGATATATCTCTTTTATTGACTGTAAAAACTACCTAATTAGATTATTTGGAACCACTTTACAAATAATTATAATATTGTTTGGAGAAAAAGGTTATTGATTCATAACTATAATTCACTAAAGTACATCCAGTTGTGATGTGTTAAATAGTACATTAAGTATTTTTTATATTATTTTGTTGTTTCATTTGTCATTTAGTATCACAACATTGCAAAAGGTTCTCTGCATTGCTCACTATTGCTGATCACCACCAGTACTACAATATTTCTATATATGATGACTGGATAGCTGTATATGCTATTTATGGAAGGTGATGCAATAATTTTTTCCACCACTATGTGTATTATTTCTACTTTTAATAAGCATTAAAATTTTATGCTGTACTTTTATAAAGTGCAACATAAAATTTTAATTCCTTATTAAAACATATGTGAGATCTGCGAATTATCATTTATATTTGAATGTTTTGTTTATAATTATCATTTATTTTGCTTTGTATCACATATACTTTATATTAACTATGTTATTCGATTATATTATAGTGATTGTATAACTAATTATATTAACCGATTTATATTATTATTTTGTCAATTATTATATCATTTAAATTTTGTATAATTTTATCATCTTTTGTATAATTTTTATTAATATGTTGAAATCAATGAGACGAAAGTTAGCTTCCTTTAAACCCCCCGATTGTCGTTACTTTAAGATAAACAAACGGGCTGATAACTGCCTGGACAAAAGTCGGTAGGAGAACACGGAACTTTCTGCCAACATATCAACAATGACAACATCGAGATGATATCCATAATTGAATCATATCCTCTCCAAAGAAAGATAAAAGGAGAGGGAAGGATAGCCATGGCAGCGAGTAATCAGTTGGCAAATAACTCAGAGCAGAGAGAGAGGTTGTCCTCTCTAAGGAAGTAGTTCTGACTCGTCCGACTCATCCAGGTATGTAGCGCCAGAGGAGCGATATGTCAACCCGTTTGCTACCAATAGATCCGATAGACATAGTCAGTCTTGCTCATGCATAATATAGTTTGTTTCCTTGATTTCTCTCTTCTTAAAATTGTAACCAATTTATTGTTTAATATCTTGCTTAAATAAATATCTTTATGTATATAGAATTGCCTGTGTACTGTGTGCTCTTTCTTCCTTCAACCCAGACCTCATGTGCCACATATCCGCGCAGCCTTATTCTAAATTAAATCTAAATTAATCGGCCCCACGTTGCGAATTCTCACACATACATCAAGAAATTACAATATTTTTTAATATTTTGTTGAAATAGTAATAAGATTGTCTTTTATTAATATTAAGTACATTTAAAAATTCCATATTATTATATGTAAAAAATAATGTGATCCAATAAGAAAAGTTTTATAAATCTGTATCTTGTTTCTATCATACAAATAAAATAGCAAAACTTTCAGTAAAAATGTTATCTTATGAGTTAATGTTTGTTTATAAAACTGAAATATAATTATAACTGACTGCTATGACTGCTAGTTTTAAATGTTGAGTTTTTAAATCACATTATATTTAGAATAATAAGATATAATTATTATAATTTGATTAGATATTATATTAATATTTAGATTAATTAATTTACAAAAAATATATGTAATATATTACTCTCTATATTTTGATTTATCAAAAATAGAACAAAAAAGTAATGCAAAAGTCAATACAGAATATGCTATATATGTGATATCTTGCAAGATATATATGTAATACATAATCTAATATAAAAATAATTCTAGATTTACATTACCTTCTATTATGTTTTTCTGTATTTATGTAATTTCCCCAGACCCAATTTATTAATCCAAGTGTACAAATTCATCTCTACATTATATTAGGTTGCTCTTATGTCATCCATAAACTGATAACTAAGCTACAAATCATTTGCATCTCAATATCCATTTAGGTTGTTTTATTGCCCTTAAATATCAAATTCAACTCATCAATTGAGAATTTGGATTCAATCCCTGGCCCAAAAATTGAAACATTTCCACTAATTGACATTAAAGAAAGCACTGGTCTTTAATGGATTTGAGATCAATTTTGATCCTAGACCTCAAGTTTTTTTCAAGACAGGTCTATGGCCTGGCAGGCTGAAACACATCTTCCACATCCCAAATGATCTTCATTGAAGTAGGTGGACAATGGTAGAATGAAAATAGCATTAAATAATATGATAACTATTATTATTTAATAATCTCTGGCTGGAAATAACATAAAACTAGATGAAAAGATCCCATCACAGATGTAAGCATTGAAACACTTTACTGCATAGTATGCATTAGGATGGAAAATGACAAAAAATTGAATATTAAAAAGAAAACTTTCAGAAAGTCTTCAACATCCTATATGCAGAAAGATTAATAGCTGATTCATAGATAAAAATTTCTGACAAAACAATGAAGGACATCCAGGAGAAAGTTTGCTCTCTCTCCTTCATAGATATTCAGGATTCAATGTCACTCCAGAAGTCAATTCCATTGCTTATGCAACAGAGTAATCTCAGATATTATGACAATAACCAAAATGTGTGAAGTTACTCTATTGCTTAGACCAGTGTTTCTCAAACTTTTTTCATTCACGACCCCATTTTTCATTACGAGATTTTTCGTGACCCCAGGTATTAAATATGAAATAAAACATACAAATACATAAATCATTTATACACATATTAAGATGAACACAATCAGCCAACTACATTGAAAATACATATGTTGTCATACGTTAAATATTGGACATATGTGAAATTACATATAAACTGAAATTCAAGTATTTGAATTTAATTTTTGAGACCCCAGCATTTCGCTTCGCGACCCCAAATGGGGTCGCGACCCATAGTTTGAAAAACACTGGCTTAGACAATGAAATAAATTTCTGGAGTGGCAGCTGAGTAATTGATTTGAAAGTTAAATCTAAAGATGCTTTTGAGTTTCTGGACTTCATATTTGATGACCTTACTAAAATTCAGAAGCAAAGAATGGTTGAAGAATCTGATTTTAACTTGAGTAGGTAATTCAGACTATGACAGTTTCAAAATGGGCTGAGAATCTGGATCTTTGAAGCTGGATCAAGATTCTTGAGAATACTGATTCAAATGAATAATGAGCTCAATAAGGAATAAAATGGATGCTTGCTTGTTTCAGAAGATCATGAAAAGAAAAAACATTTATCTTGTAAGATTTTGATACTTGATTTTCTTAAGCTATGATCAAAGAGTTATGCAATTCATGATTATCAGCAATTATCCAGAGAGGGTAGCTATAGGCTTCAAAAGGAAGTATAATTTTATTTTTAAACTGTCATTTGATTTTGTCATATTTTATTTTAAAAAATCTTTCATAAGTACAGAAAAATATATCTCTTTTTCCTTGATCAAAATCTGTTATCTGTAAACCAACACCTCATTTTAACATGGCATTTATGGGAAAAATCAGTCTCAATTTACACCATCTTGAATAACATCACTGATCTTGAAAGAAACTATAATATAACTTTGCAGATGATTGTAATGCATTTAAGCAATTTACATCATATGATAATCTTCACTATCAATAGTAACATTAACTACTATTTTGACATTATAAAATTACATATTACATTATCTATTAAATTAATGATCATTTCTATTAAGTTGGGAAGAATCTGAATTTTTCTAAATTAACATAAATTAAATAAAGATTGAATGGCAACAAACAAAATACATATAGAATATTTTTGCAAAACAAACTACAGAAAATATTTTTTTTATAAAATTATTATTATTATGATCAGAATCTCAAGGTATAACTGAAATTAAATAATTGATTTAACTTACCAGTATCTGTTCTAGAAGTTTCTTTATCTAAATCCTTTATTATACCAGCTAAAACTATCATTTGTGATTCTCCTAAACTACACCTATAATTAGAAAAAATTATTTATTACTACTTATGTTTATATAACAAATAATTCTATAGCTATGTGAAGCAAAATATCTATAGCTTGTGCAATAAATGTTATGTGAGTGTCATTTATATTTTTTCATATGCAGTTAAGAAACTTTATGCAAATGCTTTTTTTTGTGTGAACTTTCTATTTAAATTTTCATTGCAGATATTTCAGAAAATATTGTTGAAGAAACAATAAATATAATTGAAGAAACAATATAGACTATTATATTTGCTATTACTTTAAAACCAGCAATGGCTATAAGTATAAATTTTAATTATAAATAACTACCATTTTACAATATGAATTTTTATAACTGAAAGCATTATAAGTCAGGAATCTCTGAATAGCTTTATATATTTTCTATTTTTAATAAATAAAAAAATATAAATTATGAGATTTGGTATGCAAATTCATAATAATTGCTAAATAATTATAAAATTAATTCACTTATTTTAAATTATTAAATGCAATTATTTTGAAACATAACCAAAATTTTCTAATAAAAGAATATATTTAAGATTTTATTTACTGAGAATAATGAAATAAAAATGTGAATAATATGAGAATTTTAATATAAGTATTAAAATTAAAAAAATCATCATCATATGCATTCCATATTTACCTTAAATAATTTCTGATGCAATTATTATCTGAATTGACAAGATAATTATTCATAAAGGTGAAGATTTTTGATGCAAGATTTATATACTATGGAAATAAAAAATAAAAAGAATTAGTTTTCTAAAATATTTGTTAAAGTATTTTTTATAATAATTATTCTACACTACTATATTTTATAAATTGTAAGCCACATCTAAATCCAATTTATAATTTAAAATCCTCAGAATAATTTTACAAAAAATACTTTTCTTTCTTTCTCTCACTTTTCAAACTTTCCACAAATAAAATTAGTCTAGGAAGATTGTTATAGCTCCCTCTAAAGCATTTCATGAAAATTTTTATAAATTTTATGCTGCAAAAATTCTATCTTGTGCTATAATATGCTTCATCACATTCAAGTTTGAGATTTGCATTTATGCTGAAAAAAATACTAGTTTCATTTCAAATAGTGCAAAACTAATTGTGATATGTGCTTTAAATGTTTTCTTATGGTCTATGAAATTTTTAAGAAATAAAATTTTTGAAATACTGATTAAAAAACTCAAAATCTTAAATGATTAATCCCTTCATTGCTTTTTCATGATCTAATTATGCCTATGTACCAATGATATGTATATGTGTCAAAATAAATTGATAAAAAAAATCATAAAAAGGGTTAAAAAAAATTGAATGATGATTTAATTAATCCAGCTATTGCAAATCAGTTTTTATGCTGATTACATAAAAATATCCTAAATTATATATAAAAATTGTATATAATTAAATTAAAATTACAATTAAAATTGCAAAAATCAAAATTATGATATCATATTTATTATCATATTATACATATTAATTATACATATATAATTTAGGAAATGCCATTTTTGATGGCATTTCCTAAATTTTTTCTGTTGCTGAAATATTTTTAAAAATTACATAAAAGTAAAGTTTGTTTATAATTAAAATGAACAACGATAGAATTTGAACTTGATAGAATTTGAATTTTTTAATCCCATCTTGTAGATTTCAAGTCTAATATATCAAAGTTATTCTGGTTTTGGAATGATGTTTTTGAATTTTTAAGTAAAAACCAAATTTTTCATACCATGAGCTAAAAAATGCTTAAACTGAAAAAATATTGTAATATTAGAAAGTGTTAAAAAAAACTAAAATATATCTTGCTTGTTCATTATTTTTTTTGATTTCATCGAAATTAACATAAAATCATGAAAAATAAACACCCTGCGACCATTTAAATGGATGTGACACTTTTTATTGCTTTAAAGTAGCCATTTGCTTCTTGAAAAATTGCAGCAAAGCCTGCTTTAACCAGCAGCATGTGGTATTGGGTGGGTTTCTACAATAAATTGTCTGCAATCCAATTAGAGATAAAAAGAATAGAACACCGTTTATGCATGAAATGAGACCATTTTCATATATTTTATGATTTCTTGATATAAATTAAAAAATTTAAAAAACTACTATTAAAAATGGTACAAATGATATAACAAGTTGACAAATATGAAATATGAATAAAAGCAATATTTTATTGAATTTATGTAATTTTTTAATAAATATGTGATGTAACTTTATTCAACAAAAGTTATGCAACTCTTGATTTTTATAAATAATTTCTGAAAATATTGGCTGAATTTTTTCATTTATGGCTTGTTTTATTCAGAGAAATATGGTTATCTAAAATTATCAACTATTTCATTGGATGGCTAAAATTTCATATTATAAAAAACATGTTTTCTGCAATTTCATATATGGAACAAAAAGTTGTAAAAGAAATAAAATTCCAAAAAAATACTTGCATTGTTAGAATGAGGCAAAATACTTTATAAATTTTGAAAATTTCAAAAGATTTTATCAAAATTAAGTGTGATATCATAATTTTGATTTTTGCAATTTAATTGTAATTTTAATTTAATTATATACAATTTTTATTAATGGCCTACACATGATTATAGACAGAAATAGGTGTGTGCTGCACTCAAGGGATTAAAAGTCATTCAATAATTCATAAAAATAATGTTGAATGGTATTTAAACAATTATTATATATTGGGTTGTCTGAAAAGTCGACAATTTTTCTATGTTTTAAAAAGTGTATTTATTTATATAAAGAACAAAGATTGATCAAAGATATATTGCCCATTTTGTTCAATGATCTTTTGCCATCTTTCAGGGAACTTCATAATTCCTTGTTCATAGAAGGACCTCTATTGGTGAAATTGAATAAGGTGCTGATTTACAGCATCATCTGAATTTAACATAACACAACACACAAGGAGTTTTGAAGAGAGTGAAACAAATGGAAGTCTGACGGCACAAGGTCAGGAGAGTATGATAGGTGTGGTAACATATCCCATCCAAGCTCTATTTTTTGGTGGTGATCAAACTTGTGTGTGATCTTGCACTGTCGTGATGGAACACAACTCCTTTATGATTATTGAGCTCTGGACATTTCTGTGTGAGGTCCCGGAGACCCCTAAACGGCACTCCCTTGTTTTGTAGAAATGTTATAAAATTATGTTAAAATTTAAATTAAAAATGAAATGTAAAATTTTGAAAAAAATAATAATAATTAATAAAAATTAATCATTCCATCAGACAAGGAACTTCTCTTAATTCCTTGTAAAGCGTGAGAAAGTTCCTCGTTACAAAGTCAACTTCCTCGTGGAAGAGTCAGAGGAGGAAAAGGAGATTTAGAGATTAGTTAAAGAGACCGAAAGAAGTTAACATTTTTGAGAAGTGAACAAAGACAACATAACATAAGTTGTCTATAGTAATAACATAAGTTGTCTCATCGGCATGGCAGTTGACAGAGAGATCAACGATAGATGATGCCAATCAATGAAGATGAACATCAGTGTGCAATGGAGTAACATTCGTGATGATTTTAAATGGACTTGTGGACAATGGACAGTAGTGCTTTTGGTATAGATTATGGCAAGAGGAATTAGTAATCAATTCTAAAGATCTCTCTCTCTCTCTGATAGGAAGGTCTCAGTGTAACTCTCTCTCGTACGATTAAATTGGATATCGTAAAATTAATAGTTAGGTTTATTATAAAGTTAAATTTGCATTGAAATATATATGTTGTAGCTGAATATATATTATGTTAACTACTCGCTTCAATTTATATATGGGCTTGTTTTCAATAAATATTGTTATTGTTATAATTTAGTTATTTGAATCAATCTCCAATCCCCAACATTGGCGTCATGAATTCGCAAGCCAAATGCAATGGAACGGTAAAATCCTAAAATTTTTACCAACACATACCCCTACAGTCCTCATCTGGATGACAGATATGTTCAAAATGTTCAATTTCCAACAATACACATCTGAATTGATTGTTTGGTTCCTTGGTAGAATCTCAAAAAACACGACACCTTTAAAATCCCATCATACTGAGAGCATAATCTTCCTCTGATGAATGTCTGCTTTCAATGTTGTTTGAGGCAGATCATCATGCCAGGACCAAGACTGTTGTGCACCACATTGTTGTAAACAATCCACTTCTCATCACCAGTTATCAATCGCTTCAAAAAAGGATCATTTTCCTCACGTTTAATGAGCATGTTGCAGATGTTTATGCATACCATCAAATGAACTTTTTCAAGTTCATGAGGAACCCAAATATCGAGCTTGCTTATGTATCCCAGCTTCTTCAAGTGAATGTGAATGGTTGAATGATGGATGTTCAATGTTTTGGCAATCTCTCATGTCATATAACAATGGTATGACTCAATTAATGACTTTATTTTATCGTCATCAACCTTAGTTGGCCTTCCTGATTGAGGAGCATTATTGAAGTCAAAGTCACCAGCACAGAATTTTGTGAACCATTGTTGGCAATAGAGCATTGCCACCATAAACTTTATGCAACTTTTCACAAGCTTGACATGCGTTTTTCCCTTTACAAAAGTAAAACAATAAAATATGTCAAAAATGCAAAGTTTGGTCTTCCATTTTCAACTTGTCATAAAATTTGTAAAAAAATAAAAAAATGGATCAATTCTTTTTTAAATGAAGCTAAAACTATTATTATTAAATGACATAACAATAACAGAGATGCAAATTACTCTAGTACTTCCAAAAATGAACAATCGCTATGTGTTATGAAAATGCATCATGACTTTACAGACAACCCAAAAATTGTGGGCTGAACTATACTGTAAGATATTTGTTTTATGCTCTAAAATTTCTAATACAGGATTAAACTGCTAATTATATTAATGATTTTTTTCTTTGTGCTAATTTTGTTTTATTGCTATTCACTGTATCACATTGTATATGGCATATTAGCATATTGATTTATAGGAAGAGAAAATTTTTCTTGGATATATGAAGTTCTTGTAGCAAATAGCTGAAAAAAATGTAGTTCAAAAAATTATCATATTTTCGAATAAGGTCATAAGTAAGTAAAACAGGAATCCAGGATAGGAGAATTAATTCAGAGCCAAGGTAATAAACAAAATTAACATATTTATTCAAGTAGTGAGAAAATAAAAATATGTTGCAACAAAAAGATAAATACAACATTATTAGCTCTAGAAGTAAATGAGCTATATATAAAATAAGAAGAGAGTTACAATATTAACAACTCTTTTATCTTCTTAGGACAAATGCTATCTTCGTTCCATCATCCTCATCAGATGTTACTGATGAGAAGGAACACACCTTCTGTTTTTCTCTTACATTTTCAAAAGGCCAACTAGCTCTCTAACACTTTTTGTTTGTCCGATGCCAACAAGTCGACTCCTTAACTTTGTTCTCTCTTTCTAAACATTGTAGTTCTCCCGTTACCTTGTTTTCTGTATTGAAATTTAATTACCTATTTTTAAATTTAAATTTAATTTAAATTCAAAAATAGGTAATTAATGGTAAATAGGTAAATTTGAATTTAATTAACCTATTGTTGAAAAATGATCTACCCTTTTTTTCTGTCTATTCTATCTTTTGTTTATTTAGTGAGAGGACAAAATGCTTCATGCAATTTAGACTGGTTCTCACATGTACAATGATTAAATTGTTTGCTAGAATGGAGAATTTTTTGCAATTTCCATTTTTTCAAAAGGCATGAAAATGTAATAATTTTATGTCTATTAAAAAATATAATGAAAATGAACATGCTAATTGATTTTTAAAAAATATCTACCACATTTCTTTAACAAAGTAAATTTCTCTCTAATTCAGCATTTCAGGAAATCAAAGTGCTGAATTATAGAGTTATAGTCAAACAATATAAAATTGACTAAGGAAAAAACTGCTTGAACTCTTATCATAATATATTATATAGGATTCATTTTATAATAAGAGTTCCAAACAATATAAAAAAAAAATAAAAAATACTGATATAAAAAATTCACAAAATGGACAGGAAAAATCTTTGAAAGTTATATATTAGCAATAAATATATTGTTTTTAATTTGTAATTTTAAATAATAACTTAAAATATACATTAGCCTACAAAAGTATAATACTATCTATTACAACAAACTCTATAGTAAATGCACCTGAAAATTAAATATTCACTAATGGCAGAAAGCAATAAAATTTTCTAGAAAATGATTTTTTAATGTATCAGATTATAAAGTATTATACTACAGAAAATGAGAGATTATAATATAATAAATTACATAAAGTATTGATGATACAGTACCAAAATTATAGAGCCTGCCAGATCATAAAGCATCATATTATATAGCTTACTACATGTTCAAAATTTTTGAACTGTGTCAAGTTTTAATTTGAAATGTGACATGATTCAAGTTTCAAACAGTTCACATATCACTATCTGAAATATTTAAATTAAACAAACTCAAAGGAGTGGAAATGGCTTCCTTTTGAATCTATCTATGATACATTAAATGGATGGATATAAGAAAGATAACAGTTGCCTTTTACAAACAGTGTATTACAAGCCCATCTAAAAAAATTTATGATGATTCATACATATTGTTCAATCTAAGATTTTAGGAATACTTTCCAATCTTACTATTTTTACTCTACTTTCTATTATACAGAATATAAATAATTTAATTTGAAAAAGTTTGTTATAATTATGATCATCATGTTGTAAAATTATAATTTTTCTATATAATAAAATCATCATTATGGTGAGTCAGGATAACACTGGATCATTATCTTACAAATTTCACATCATTAATAGGAAATACATGTTTCAAAATATTAATTTTGTGAGTTCATCAATCAAAGAAGACCTCAATCAATGATAACGTTTCACTTTTCATTTACCTTCATGTAAAAAATTGATTCATACACTTGAATGTTCATGTAATTAGCTAGTAAAAGTTGATAATCAAAAATCCGGCAAACTTGGGACCTGAGGATTGCCAGATTTTCAAAAATTCCAGATTTTTGATGTATGGTAACCCGCTTAACACTGTTTTGATATAACGTGGTTTTTTCGAATTTTATATTTTTATTGATTCACTTTACAGTTCAAACCGTTATTCTTAAATAAATCTGAAATCACAGGAATTTGTTGCATTGATACTCCTATGCCGTCTCACAGTGCATTTGATATCAGTGCAGTGCAGTACATACGAAAGTCTGCTGCAGTCAGCGTTCATATTTATGATCAGTCATCAATGTTATTTTACAGTAATAAAAATAACAATTATCCCATTTTAGTTTTAACTTGAATGCTGTTTTAAACTACAGTTTCTTCAAGTTAGAATGTTTTTCTTTCATCAATATTTTTCAATGTTTATAGTTTATCTAATCTGATTACTGCTTTTTGTTCTTAAAACTTTTTATTTTCTAATTTTAAGTTAAAACGTTTTTTCTTTTATCAATATTTATTTTTTCGTTGTCTATAGTTTACTGCAGTCCGCGGGCCGGAGGTTGCCCACCCCTAGTTTATAGTTTACTGCAATCTATCTGCTTTTTGTTTTTAAAAAACTTTTTTATTTTCTAATTTTAAGGTATTTTCATGAATGACTGCCTTTTGTTCTTAAAAAACAAATTTTCTAATTTTAAGAATTTTTCATGAATGATTTATGAATACAAATCAATATTAGCAATAAAAAATTGGCTATAATTAATGTAATACAATAGTAATAATACAAGTTACAAAATAAAATCTAAAAAATGTTATGTATATATATTTTATTAACTGTTCTGTTTCACCTATCCTCATTATTTATGTGTTAAAATGACCTTGTTTAACACTGTTTCAATTAGTGCTTTGTTTCCTTGGAATGTATCCACTGTGTTAAACAGGGTCTTACTGTATATATTCTGTATATATTTAACAGAAAAGGGACTACTTGTACAGTGCTTTAAAGAAATAAAATTAAACACTAAATGAGAAGCAAATGAAATTTTAATGTTCAATAATTACATAAAAGAGACAATAGGCAAAAAAAAAAGCCAGAAAAAACGCCAAAATGTTAAAAATATTTCTAACGCCAAACATGTCTAAAAAAAAGCCAAAAAGAGCTCATTTGGTGTCAAAAGAGCCAATCTGGCAATCCTGGTTGCCAGCATGTCCAAACATATGAATATGGAGTACAAGGGCCTCCAGAAAACCATGGCGCGCCAACATGGAAAATTTAAAAATCCGCTCCAACATCATGCCAAAAAACTGATGGAACCGGAATATTGCTTGCTGAATTTTTGATTATCAATCTGTATTATTATTTTGTTGTGATATTGCAAATCATTATACATAAATATTAGAATTATTTATTGAAAAATATGGCAGTATATTGAAACAACAACAAAAAATATGCTTGACCCATTAAATTATTTTAAAATTGTAATTGCTTTTAAATGTGTTTATTCCTTAATACTTTTGTATAGAAATGTGAATTTATTTATATATTAAACAATAGCATTACATAGGGTAATTCAAAAATAATTCAAATATAAAAATTAATTTCGATAAATGGAAAAATTGTACAAACTAAAACCCTGGTTGCAAGCATGACTAAACATCTGATTCTGGAGTACAAGGCAGTCAAAACATAAATGACACCTCCAGAAAACAATGACACGCCAACGCGATTAATTTAAAAAAAACGCTCTGTCATTCATGCCGAAAAACTGATGGAACTGGAATATTGATTGCCGGATTTTTGATAGTCAGCCTGTTTTTAAAAAGAGAAAATGAAGTGATGCTAATAGCTGAATCTCAAAATCTCTCTCTGAACCTCTGTTTAGAAATAGGGATTAAAAATATGTATACATTAAATAATCTGTAATTAAGATAAGATTAAAAACAATTGTATTATGCCATATTGCCAGTGCCTTTATTAGGATAATTACAATAATTGCTTAGAAATGAATTATATGTATATTGTAAATTTAAATCATTAAAATAAGTTTGTTAGGAATTCTTATTGCCTTATAAATAATTCAGCTCAACTATTAATTATATTAATAATTTAGAAATAATTTTTCAAAGTTTCTGCTATATAATAATTTTTCTCTCATATGTTTATGTATTGGAATCAGTGCCGTAGCAAGAGTATGGCGAAGGTCGCCATGACCATAGGCGCTATTCAAAATAGACGCAAAAAGAGCTCATTTGGTGTCAAAAAAGCCAATCTGGCAATCCTGGTTGACCTGACATGATGATCAGATGCTTGGTCAGTGATCATGCCAATCCTGGCATGATCACTGACCAAACATCTGATTCTGGAGTACAGATCCTTCAAAACATAAATGGTGCTTCCAGAAAATAATGGCATGCCAATGTTGTAAATTTAAAAATGAACTCTGACATTCATGTCAAAAAACTGATGGAACCAGAATATTAATTGCCGAATTTTTGATTATCAATCTGTACAGCAAGTCCCCAGCTTATGTGGTTAATTTGTTCAAAAAAAAAAATAAACCATATAAATCGAAAACTAATGCAAGTTCAATAATTAATATATGAATGTGTACATTGGCAAATGGAATGGCCAAATAAAATTTATGAGCCTACTTTAACCATATAAAAGAAAATTTAAGGCTATAAATGATATTTTTTGCATAAATATAAATTTTTTAATGAATATTCATTAGCGTTTTATAGAAACTTAACAAAAATTTAAAGAATTATGGATACAAATATCTCACCATATAAGTTGAAACCATGTAAGTTAGGAATCTATTGCATTTTCAGTATGTTTAAGTAAATATTGGTGGTATTTTTGGGCTCTTGAATACCTTAAATTTTTCTCATTTAAATTAATGGTAATTTTGTCAATTAATTGTTTATGAATATTTTTTGGGAACACTCCTTGATTATGTACATGAAATGTTCCTGAGAAATGTATACAAAAATCTATCCTACTTATAGTTAGCTTTTATTGATACTAATTTAATCAAAAACTTACTCCATAAGGCTCTCCTTTTTCTGGTATAAGAGATCCATTATCTATTACTTGTTGTTGTGCTGACTTTCCTGATGGTGGAACATTTTCAGACACTGCTGGTAATGTTGGAATATTAGTTGATGTTTCTGGAGGAGCCAAAGTTTCTTCAAACCAATGACCAAGAATTGGTTCACTATCATCATCTATAATATTTCATCATATGAAATTATAAATATTTCTTATGTTAAATTATTATTATAATAAAAAAATGTACTAAAAATATTCTACAAATCTGTAAAGCAAAACTATTTAGCTAATATTATTTTCAGTAAATATAAATATAGAACATACCTTCCTCTTCACTACTATCTTCAGAAGAACTGAAATCATCTTCATAGTAAGTATTAGAATCAGATGTACTAAGAACATCACCATCTACTGGATGTTTCTGTATTCTTTTTAGCATACATGCCTTAAAATCAGTTTTATATTAATTATTAAATTCAAATTCCATAATGAATTTGGTAAAATTTTATATATGATGTTCCAGAGAATTAATGTATCATTCACAGTAGGTGATTATGAATCCAATCATGAATAAAAAAACTTTATATAAATTTTGCTCAGAATAAACTTGGTTTAAAAAAAATGATTCTCATAAATAAATTTCATGAATGCAATAAGATAAGTGTAAATATGTTGTAAAAATATTATATAAATTTTTAAAGCAAACTTTCATCACAAATGAAGACAGTAAAATATATATATACAGATTATTAATATTGTTTGAGTTGGATATAGCCTTCAGTACATCACTGAAACATGTCTAATTTACTGTATATACTTGAATATAAGCTGATCCACGTATAAGCTGACCTCCTGACTTCAGAATTTGAAAATTGGTAAAAATGCAAAACCTGTGTATAAGCCTACCTCCAGACTTTAGCATTTAAAATTTGATAAAAATTTGAAACTGATAAATTACACGATCTTTAATTTTTAGATTATCTTAGATATATTAATGTCATTTGCCAAAATAAATATTTTATTAAAACTTTATATATACAGTACACTCCCGAATATCCAGTTCGCGACTATCCGGTCTCCGTACTATCCGGCCTAGTTTTCTTTTATCGTAATTAAATGAGGAAGGCAAGGTGTTTCATTGGCAACATTGCAAAGGCATTGGAAGCGGGCGTCTGCTACGATCCTCCTACGTGTCATGTGCAAAATACAAGTTGTGACAGGAAAAGAGCAGCATTCTGCTCGTTGTTCATTGTTTCGTCAGTGTGTAACAGACCTCAATTGTTGCCACTGTTCCTGATTATAATTGTACAGTACATACAGTATTCATAAATTGTTCTTGGGGTATGCTTAATGTTTTTTTAAGTGTACTACAGTGAAGATTTCAAAATGGGTGATAAGCAAAAAAAAGTTGCAGTGACTATGGAGGAGAAATTATGCGCTATACAGCGACTAGACTCCAGTGTAACAGCAAAAAATATAGCTTCAAAGTTAGGAGTTGGGAAAAGTACAGTGGGGGACTGGAAAAAAAATAGAGCAGAAATTGAAAAGTGGTGTGCTGCACAAGCTAGTGAAAGTGGAATAAAAGTAAGTAAAACCATGCTGAAAGATAAGCATAAAGAAGTTGAGGAAGATTTATTTTTGTGGCATGAACACTTAAGAGGAAAAGGTGTACCTGTAACTGGGCCAATATTGCAGGAAAAAGCTTTGGAATTTAAGCGACAAATAGAAGGACAAGATTCAGAGTTTACTGCCAGTGATGGATGGTTAGATCGATAGAAAAAACGATTCGGCATTCGCCAGATTACTGTAAGTGGGGAAGCATTATCTGCTGATAAAGAGGCTCTACCTGTGTTCAAAGACCATCTTTTCAAGCTTATAGAAAAAGAGGGAATTTCTGGGGAGCAGTTATACAACTGCAATGAGACAGGCTTAATGTATAAGATGCTCCCTGCAAAAACACTTGCATCGAAAAAAGAAGCCGCTGCACCAGGATACAAGAAAAGCAAGGAATGAGTCACCATTTTGGCTTGCAGCAATGCAACCGGCAATCACAAGCTTAGGTTGATGTTAATAGGAAAATCTAAGAAACCTAGAGCTTTTAAAAAACAAAAAAATCAGGAATCATTACCCGTATATTACACACACACCAGTTTTTGTCTCTCCAGCCAAACAAATAAAAATTTTCTCCAATTATTGTTTTCTTAACTCAATTGTTTTCTGATGTATTGTTTCGAAATTCTGCTTTAATATATATATATATAATTTTCATTTATCAATTGAATATTAATGCAAGTAATAATTTCCAAAACGGTTGTTTTTATTGTAAAACATTTTATTAAATAAACTGATTATTTATTTAATTTTATTTTACAATAAAAGCCTCTTGATTCCAGATGTACTAAGCATACCTTTAGTTTTTTTTAATATAGATGTTTTAGTTGATCTTTTCCTCCGAAATGATTTTTGTTTCTGGCTTTATTACTTGCTTACATAGATAATTTGATTTTTATATTTCAAATATATATTGAAATAAATTTAATTTTTTGGAATTTCACATAAAAACGAATTTTTTATATGATGGACTATAAAATAGAAATGAAAAAACGGAATAAATTATTTTTGTCAGTTTAAAATATCCATTTTTACTTTTTATCCTTCAGTTTTATATAATTTTCATAGATATTTAGACAAAAATTAGAAAATAACGAAACAAAGGGATGTGAACAAATCGCGGCCATTTTAAATGGGCGTGATAACTAAATGAATTTTTCCGCCAATCAACTTCAAGAAAATTTCTACCTCACCTACTAATCTCAAGAACGTCTTTTACTGTCACTTGGTGACCAAATTAGCACGACATAGATATGATTATAATTCTCAAATAGTTGCATAATTTACATATATTAGAATAGAGAGGTTAAAAAAACAATATATTACATCGTTAGTTGCTCATGTTCCATCATCCTTTTACAATAAACTTTCTTCGATGACGTAACATGCCATTGACGACTTCGTCATTCTATAAATTTCTATAAATAGAATAAACATACGATCGTGTAATAGTAAATGTTGTGCTTCAGGGCTGGCATTCTTATAATCGCTAAATTTTCGCAACAAACCCAAATCTGTTGTGGCAATACTAGTTAAATTTATTTATAACTATAATTAGAATTGCAACAACTTGTTGCGAAAACAGTCGTTAAAAATGCTTACTATTTTTATTGAATTGTTATTGCTAATATGCAAATATTACAATTTATTTTTGATACAATTAATAAACTAAGTTGTGATATATGTGTCTATTTGTGTAATACGTATTTTTAGCCTAATTTTTTGAAGGGAAAGGATGTTTATAAGGAGGATATCAAGGCTCTCTATGAATTCTCCATTTGCCCTCCACAAATTATTTCTGATACGATTTTTTGCAGTTTTTATGACCCTTTCTAACCTATGAGATTACTAAAGGCGGGACAGTTTCAACTACGGGCTGCACCCATACCTGTGTTGAGGGGCCAAATGGAAAAAGATGGGGATCGCTGAGCCGGTCTCAGAATCCCGAATAAAGTTTTCAGGAGATGCCTCACCCGGGTCCATCTGCAACACACGCCAACGAGATTACTACTTACCGGCATATAATTATCCTATGCCCCTTTGCTCAATCAAAATCCTATATTGCATAGAAATTTTCTGTGATCCTTTAGGTACAATAGTTATTAATATAAAGAGACAGTAGATGTATCGATAGTGGATTAATTATACAAAATGATATAATTATCGATCAATTAACATGGGATATCCTGTACTTGACGACAGCATCGGAAGGCAGTATTAAGTACATGGAAGCAGCGTGTTTGATGGTATTAATGCGTACAGAACAGTCTATTTCGATGTAAAAAGTAATAGAGTTAATAAAACGCTGCTTATTTTCATGTAGTCGTGCATCCAGGTTAACAGTTTTCAATTTCGAATAAACATTCAAATCAATTTTATTTCGTTTGATGGCTAATCATGCAGCTTTTCGAGAATGACTTAAAAGCTTTGTTCCAGCAACGAGTTCTGAACTGTCCGAGCATACGCAAAGAGAATTATATTATTTATAAATATGTCAAAATAATATATACATTATATACAGTAGGCTATATATATAAAGTAAATTTTGAGTTATACTATCGTAAACATGTAAAAGTATACATTTAAGAAATTATGATAAATACGTTCTTGTTTAAAAACATAAAATTGATCAATTATTATATTATTTATAAATATGTCAAAATAATATATACATTATATACAGTAGGCTATATACTGTATAAAGTGACTTTTTGAGTTATACTGTACCTACATTTAAAAAATTATGATAAATACGTTCTTGTTTAAAAGCATAAAATTGATCATTTTATAAAATATTGTATTGTATTTCTTGTCTTGATAAACTAAAATCAAAACAGTGTATATAATATGGATTAAAATAAGGTGTGTCCACCATATTTTTGTATTTTTTTCTCCTCAATTTTATTTAAATAGAAATTCCCATAAGAATGTGAATTATTTGATTAAAATCTTAATGACTTCATTCAAAGAATTAAAATTATTTATGCTAAAATATATTTTATTATTTCTTGTCTTGATAAACTAAAATCAAAACAGTGTATATAATATGGATTAAAATAAAGTGTTCCACCATATTTTTGTATTTTTTTTCTCCTCATTTTATAATGAAATACAATAAATGAAATAGCACTAAAAATAAATAAAATAATACAAAAATATGGTGGAACACCTTATTTTAATAAGGTGTTCCACCATATTTTTGTATTTTTTTTTCTCCTCAATTTTATGTAAATAGACATTCCCATAACAATGTGAATTATTTGATTAAAATCTTAATGATTTCATTCAAAGAATTAAAATTATTTATGCTAGAATAAGTTTTATATGAAGGAATAAATAAATTGAATTAAAGTTGATTTCATTAACTGAATTGAATTAAATTTCATTTCAACAATGAAATGAAATTTAATTACACAAAATATCTATATTTAGCAATTCTGAATTACTTATTTTATTAACTGCTATATATTTTATATGAAGGAATAAATAAATTGAATTAAATTTCATTAAATTAATTGAATTGAATTAAATTTCATTTAATCAATGAAATGAAATTTAATTACACAAAATATCTATATTTAGCAACTCTGAATTACTTATTTTATTAACTGTTAATGTTGAAGTTTAATAAAAAGGTGAAATTTTCAATATTTTTCAGTTAGTTGTAATAATTATATTCCAAACATAATACATAACTTCACCTAAATTTATAAATCGATTTGAATTTAAAAGAATTATTTATTTTTCCACAGTTGAGTAATTCTTCTCAAAATTCTTAGCAACTGCAGAAATGAATGATAATCTTTGAATTATTTTTAAAATGTTCAAAATATTTTTAATTCAAATAAAAATTATTTTGAATATTTCAAAATGTATTTCTGCCGGGTGATGTTGGTTAGTGAATTTATTTCACCACAAGCCACAAAGCCACGTCAAGGCCTCACCCTTCTTTGCGGATTTTTGTTTTTCCAGAAACCTCATAATAGTTAGGCAGAAGAATCACCATTATGAGTAAAACTGGATTAACAGCCTCATCGCAGGACTTTCTTCAGGTCCGAATTAACATTAGCACGCGATCACAAAAAAATAAAATGACTAATCTGTAATTAAGCCAAAAATAGAATTTCCAAACGGTGACTGGGACAAATTACAAGAAATATGGCCAGAGTAAAACAGCGTCACACGCTAGAATGACAACATGGGGCACTGTGATGACACCGAGGCAGATCTAGAACATTTTTTCTTCTTCTAGTAATACGAGTGTTAACTATATCGGAAGAAAATACTTTTTCTTCCGATTGCGATTGTTACTCCTTGGTTTTCATGAGAAACAACGAATTGCCTCTATATATCGATCCAAATGAAATATATGTAGCCTTGTGTCCGTCACGGATGCTAGAATAACAACATGGGGCACTGTGATGACACCGAGGCAGATCAAGAACATTTTCTTCTTCTTCGGGTAATATGGAGGTATTAGCTGATGCTTTTTCCTCCGATTGCGATTGTTATTCCTTGGTTTTCATGAGAAGTGACGAGTTGCCTCTATATATCGTTCCAAATGAAATATATGTCGCCTTGTATCCGTCGCGGAGGTTAGTACATTGCGTCTAAATCCGGGAGAGTAATGACGATGAGGCCTGACTTCTTCACTTGTTAATATGGATGGAGGTTAGTACATTGCGTCTAAATCCGGGAGAGTAATGACGATGAGGCCTGACTTCTTCTTCACTTGTTAATATGGGTGGTATAGCAGAGAACCTCTTCTTGATGAAATCCCTTCCCTTCCTTATATCCAGTTACGACGAAAAATAGTCTAAACTAATTACATAAAACTACATAATTAAAATTTAGAAGAAAGCTATAAAAATTTGGAATTAAAATTAATAAAAAAAATCTTTTTGTAATTACGATACGATTGGAAAACAGGTTTCACATAGGTTCACCAGCCGATATATCAGTTGTCTCCCCGCCACCCGTCCGGTCCTGTGAGATTCGTTTTCCCGCGAGTTAAGGAAAACTCCTGCCCACTAGAACCATATATCGCATCTCCTGGCAAGAACCGCCCTGTCTGTATTCTTAATAATATGTTTTAAATTGAATTTTTCTGTTATTCTAAGAATGTAACTGTCATAACAATACGTTAGCTGTAATTGAAAATTAGAACTAATGTAATAATTCCAAATGCCTGAAGATGGTGTACTAGCACCGAAAACGTTTGCATTTTTTCGATGGTAAAATAAACATAATATAAGACTAACTGCGTTTAGTGCTGTTTGATATTATTCAAAAAGTCTGATATTCTTTTTATTGAAGACATTGGAGAGGTTGGTGGATAGGTTTATTAGGGATGGGGCCTTGGTCAGGATCCCCCTTTGTCACAGTCAATTTGCCTATCAATCTGGCAAATTGACTGAGCATGCTCTTCATGAGGTTGTTTCACTCATTGAGAAGGCTATTGGGTACAAGGAGATTGCCCTTGGTGCTTTCCTTGATATTCAAGGGGCTTTGACTACTTCTTTTGAGCAAATTAGCCTTGCTGCTTTCAGATATGGAGTTAGTTCAACGATTATTGTTGGATTGGCTCCATGCTGAGGCATAGGGTTGTCTATGAGGAGGAAGTTATGATTCTCACTGACAGGGGATCTCTGCAGGGAGGTGTTGTCTCCCCTTCTTTGGTGCCTTGTGGTGAATGATTTATTGGCTTTACTCAATGGGAAGGGTTTCTTCACTATTGGATATGCTGATAACATAGCCATCATTGTATTAGGAAAGTTTCCTAGGACTGTTTCTGAGGTCTTTCAGACAGCTCTTAATACAGTTCCTTACTGGTGTAATAAGGTTGGATTGTCTGTTATTCTGGCTAAGACTGTTATCGTGCGTTTTACTCGAAGAATATAGTTGGTAGGGTTAACTGAACTGACCTTCTTCGGTAAAAGATTGCAGTTTTCTACCCAGGTCAAATAACTTGGCGTTTTGCTTGACAAGGGTTTGATTTGGAAGCCAGACGTCGAATCCCTTGGCATTATGCTTGACAAGGGTTTGATTTGGAAGCCACACGTTGATTTTGTTGTTGGGAAGGCCTGTAGGGCCTTTGGGGCTGTAGGTGTATTTTGGGTAAGACATGGGGTCTTAGGCCAGGGCTGTTGTTTTGGATTTATACCATGGTTATGAAACCTATTCTTACTTATGCTGCCAGTGTTTGGTGGCGAGGGTCTTACTTAAGACTTGTCAGGCCGAACTTGGAAAGATTCAAAGGTAGACTTGTCAGGCCGAACTTGGAAAGATTCAAAGGCTGGCCTGTTTGGCATGACTTGCAGGGCTGAACTTGGAAAGATTCAAAGGCTGGCCTGTTTGGGTATTTACTGGGGCTATGAAGACTGCTGCTACTGCTGCTCTCGAGGTTCTCTTGTGCATTCCTCCTTTGCACTTGTTTGTTCAGGCAAGTGCCCGGGAGGACCTCTTGTGCATTTCTCCTCTGCATTTGTTTGTTGAGGCGAGTGCACAGGAGGGCATTTATAGGCTTCATTCTTCTGGGAGAGGGATTTCTTGGACCCATAAGGTGGAACATTTAGCTTTTGAATGTGGGACAGGTTACACTATAACATTCTTGGGATGGTAAAGGATTACATGGTGCCTAGATTTAACTTCTTCCAGCCCTTCACTGTTGTTTTTCCCAGTTTGGAGAGCTGGGGAGGGGGATTTGGGATCAGTATCAAGGGTAGTTTGATCTGGTTTATGGACGGTTCTAAAACCACTACTGGTGTTGGAGCGGAGGTTCACTGCAAAGGGACACGGATGTTTTATTCCTATTCCCTTGGGCGGTTTGCCACTGTCTTTCAGGCAGAAATTTTTGCAATTTCTGCATGTGTTAGAATCAATCTTGATAGAGGGATTATATTGGCAAGCATATTTTTATCCTATCTGATAGTCAGGCTGCTCTTAAAGCACTTCATAATTCCCGATTTGTTTTCGAAACTAGTCTGGGAATGCCGTCTTCTCATTGGGAAACTGGCCACCGAGAACAGGGTACAGCTTGTATGGGTGCCAGGGCACAAGGGGATTGGGGGCAATGAGGTTGCTGATAGGCTTGCCAAGGAAGGGGCTTCTCACCCTTTTTTTGGATCTGAGCCTGTCCTGGGCATTGGTTTGGATGTCTTTGGGCAGGTTGTCAGGGATTGGCTGATGGCCCAGCATTACACTCTCCCGATTTGTTTTCGAAACTAGTCTGGGAATGCCGTCTTCTCATTGGGAAACTGGCCACCGAGAACAGGGTACAGCTTGTATGGGTGCCAGGGCACAAGGGGATTGGGGGCAATGAGGTTGCTGATAGGCTTGCCAAGGAAGGGGCTTCTCACCCTTTTTTTGGATCTGAGCCTGTCCTGGGCATTGGTTTGGATGTCTTTGGGCAGGTTGTCAGGGATTGGCTGATGGCCCAGCATTACACTCTCTGGAAGTCTATCTCTGGTCTTAGGCAGGCAAAGGCTCTCATTTTGGTTGCTCTGTTCAGCGAACTAAAGAGTTGCTTTCTCTGAATAAACATGAAGTTAGGATTGTTACAAGGCTTCTTACTGGGCACTGTCATCTTAGAATTTTCACCTGATTGGGCTAGTTGATAGTCCTATTCGTAGATTAGGAGACATCTTCACTTGATTGGGCTTGTTGATAGTCCAATGTGTATTTGGAAGACATCTTCACTTGATTGGGCTTGCTGATAGCCCCATGTGTAGTCTTAGGAGACATCTTCACTTGATTGGGCTTGCTAATAGTCCCCTGTCATCTTAGGAGACATCTTCACTTGATTGGGCTTGCTGATAGTCCGATGTGTAGAAGATGTCAGATGTGTAGATGAGATGAGATGTCACATTTTATGTGAATGTGTGGCCCTTTCGTGGCTTAGGCGTGATCTTCATTTTATGTGAATGTGTGGCCCTTTCGTGGCTTAGGCGTGATCTCTTTGGGTGTAGAAGATGTAAGTATGAGGAGGAAACTCCTCTTCACATTTTGTGTGTAAATGTGTGGCCCTTTTGTGGCTTAGGCGTGATCTCTTGGGGATGTATTTTCTTGCTCCTAAGGATTTTGCTACTGTCCTATTGAGGAAAATACTGTCGTTTGTTTTAAAGACAGGTCTTCTTCTGGGATGATTTGATTGAGGGTGTGCATAGAGTATTGTTGGTCACGGTGCTTGGGCTAGGTAGGCTCCTCCCTTTTCTACTACTGCTACTACTACAGGTAGGCCTCGATTAGTGCGAATAATTGGTTCCACGAATTTCTCGCAGTAATCAAAGTATTAACTCTATGGAAAATATGGTAATTGGTTCTTGCTTTGTGAGATTCCGGCTATTAGCTAACTTCACAATGAATAACTACAATAAACTTAATACTAACTGTTTAAGAAATATTTATTTTCATATTTTACATCATTGTTCATCATCTAAATTAATAACTTACCAGGAATTGCATCTGATATCATCATCAAACTAACCTCCAAATCAAAACCAAAAACACTAGATCCTCCAGAGTGCAAGCCACTGCATTTGGCCGACCGCACGCACCAATATGACATTATAGTGATATAATAATGGGCAATTTCATAATATATTAAATTTATGGATAACAAATATACGCAACAATTGATTCCATTCTCTTAAACCCAATTTATTCAGTACAGTACTATACTTATTATAGTGAATAGAATAAATTTTCAATATTATTTAGTACTTGTAGCACTACTGTTTTCTTTTATTTCGAATAGATTTTATTTTTCAGTTTAGATATTTTGCAGTATAAAAAATAACAAATAAAATATTCTGTACATAAAATATTTCAAACTTGCAGAAGTTAAAAGTTCAATATTTTGCAGTATTAACTACTGAATTAATAGTATAAAATTCAGAACATTTTTTGTTAATAAATGACGCCACTTTCTATTCTGGAAAGATACTACGTAGCGGTGCAAAACAAGCTATTCTACAGGCTGCTCACCCCTGCGGAGGGGTCAGCTGGATTGTGGAGGACGGGGAGCGACGGGCCGGGCCCAGATGCCATGATAAATATTTTCAAGGATGAGACCCGAGACTCGAACGCGGGTCCATAGAGTGAAAAGCCGAACCGTTTCCACGCAGCCAATCAAATTCGAAGATTATCGCAGATTCGATTATTGCGGTATTTTTCATGGCAACATTAACCGCGATAATTGAGATATTCCTGTATATGATTCATACAATTACATAAATACAATTCATTCTTAATTTTTCGCGGCACACCTTCAAAGGTTTGGTGGCACACTAGTGTGCCGCGGCACAGTGGTCGAGAACCACTGCTTTAGAGGAACTAAGCAAAACTACATATAAAGTCTTGCAAGGAGTTTATGGTATGAAGATAACTTTCAATGTGGTGTTCTTCCTTTTATCCATTTCGATACTTTTTAAAAGAGAAAATTCTGTACTCTACTGTATGTATACGATAGCAAAGCTAAATAATAGTACAGTAATGTTAAACAGTTAATGGCAAAAAGCCCATCTCTCTGATGTTTCACACCTTCAAAATCGCAAAGCCAAGTGACTGTTCTTGGACTGCTCCTCATCCGGTTTTACTAATCAAACAGTTAACGGAAAAAGTCCATCTTTCTGATGTTTCACCCCTTCAAAACAGTTAATGGCAAAAAGCCCATCTTTCTGATGTTTCACCCCTTCAAAAGTACAGTAATGTTAAACATTTAATGGCAAAAAGCCCATCTTTCTGATGTTTCACCCCTTCAAAGCACAGTTAACAGAAAAAGCCCATCTTTCTGATGTTTCACCCCTTCAAAATCTTTAACAGCAAAAAGCCCATCTTTCTGATGTTTCATCCCTTCAAAGCCGTGACCGTTCTTGGACTGCTCCTCGTTCGGTTTTACTAACCGAAAATTTGAACGGCAAAAAGCCCATCTTTCTGATGTTTCACCCCTTCAAAGCCAAGCGACCCAGAAAAAGTAAAAACCCATCTTTCTGATGTTTCACCCCTTCAAAATCGTGTGACCGTTGGGACTGCTCCTCGTCCGGTTTTACTAACCGAAAATTAACGGTAATTTGCATCTTTCTGATGTTTCACCCCTTCAAAATCGTGTGACCGTTCTTGGCAGCTCCTCGTCCAGTTTTACTAACCGAAAATTAACGGTAATTTGTTAATCATCTTTCTGATATTTCACCCCTTCAAAGCCAAGTGACTGTTCTTGGACTGTCCTCGTCCGGTTTTACTAACCGAAAATTAACGGTAATTTGTTAATTGATCTGGTGTTTCACCCCTTCAAAGCCAAGTGACTGTTCTTGGACTACTATTCTGATGTTTCACCCCTTCAGAGCCAAGTGACTGTTCTTGGACTGCTCCTCAGATGTTTCACCCCTTCAAAATCGTGTGACCCTTTTTGGACTGCTCCTCATGATTTTCACCCCTTCAAAATCGTGTGACCGTTCTTGGACTGCTCCTCGTTCGGTTTTACTAACCGAAAATTAACGGTAATTTGTTAATTGACATCATAGGTTTCACCCCTTCAAAATCGTGTGACCGTTCTTGGACTGCTCTTCGTCTATTACCCCTTCAAAGCCAAGTGACTGTTCTTGGACTGCTCCTCGTCCGGTCTACTAACTGAAAATCTAATGGTTGTTAATTGACATCATAAAAGGAGCTTTGTTAGTAAGACTGGTCTGTTACATCATAAAAGGAGCTTTGTTAGTAAGACTGATCTGTGCTTAAAACTTGCACTAATGGAATATTTTCTCGCACTAACCAAAAAACGGTATGAATTTTATAAGTCGCACTAATCGAATTCACACTATTCGAGGCCTACCTGTACTACTACTACTGGAGAGTACCTGCTTGATTAACAGAACTATAGTATTTAAGGTTTTTACTATAGCACTGCATTGCTAAAGTATTTAAATACCATTGTAATAGTATTTAATTTTTTATTTTATTTTATTTTAATATGCAAATGTGAACTTCTGTAACTGGAATCACCCTATTCACCCCCCCCTTTTGCTTAACATTTTATCCCATCTACACAACCTGTTTGTTCCAACCGTTCCCCTGACACTTGAGGGTTTAAATTATGATTTAAACTTGTTTTCACAGATGTCCCATTCTCTGACAGGCTCTCCTACTAACGCTCAGTTTCTCTGTGCAGCTGATGAGGGACAGTCCAGCCCGAAAGAGCTCCTGCATTTTAATTTTACTTAAGGTCCTATAAGCTAGTTCAGATTTTATTTTATTTCTTTTGAGACCTAGTTGTCAATTTGATCTTTTCTGAGATTCAGAGATTTATTTAATTTAAAAGTTCATGATTGGATAATAAATCCATTTTTAACTCACAATTATGTTGTAGAACATTTTATCAAAGAGGAATCGATTGACTTAGAAGACAATATCGAATTGAAGTCAAAATTTAGAAATTCTTATCAAGAATTTTGGTTGCAGAAAAAATAGCTGATAGATATCCTTCTTTATGGGCAGTGGTAAAAAAATTAATTATTGCATTTCCAACTTCCTATTTATTAAAGTGTGGTTTAGTGCGATATGTCAGCTCTCATTTGAATATCTTAAAACATGGGGATTTATGACTGCAATTTACAAATATTGAACCTGATTTTGACCATTTAATATCACAGCATCAACTGCATCCTTCTCATTGATTATGTTCATTCTGAATTAAATTAAATTTTTTAATAACATATTCGTTTTTTTAATTGTTATTCTATTAAGGTTAATATTTGTCGAATTAATAATTATCCATCTTTAAAAAATATGCAATAAAAATTGTATATTAATCAATAATACTGATTTTTATTTTTATATATTTCCTATTCATATTTGCAGAATATTAAGGTGAGGGCATTAGTAAATTTTATATACACTATCGGGGGTGTTCATAGAAATAAGTTTGAGAAACACTATTTTAAATGATTGTAAATAGTAAATATGGCTCTGTATTCTGTCAATAGTTGGTAAAATCAAAATATACTTTGTCATTTGTCAATTATGCAAATAATTGACAAATTACAAAGTATAGGAAAACAGTTTTCAACAAAAAGGCAAATGAGTCATCCCATCATTGGTCGCTACCAACCTCATTGGTCGCCACAACTAATCCAAACTTGGGTTAATCAGATAGACCTCCAAACAGTGTTAGTCCAAGGCCCCCAAAGTTAATGGTCTGCCCCTGCTCTCATTCAGGCATGATCTCCATGTCAGGCAGCTTTCTCAAGCAATGTATGTTAATATTATATTTTATTTCTTGTTTTAAAAAATGTATGTTATTTGTTTTACATGCGTATCCAAATCAATTCTCCTATCCTGGATCTCTTATTTCGAATAGGGATAATGATACCCATGATCCCTATTCAAAAATACATGGTATTATTTCAATACGCATTTTTTTTTTTATCAGTCATATACTGAGCGATCTTAACAATAAATATTAAAATTATTAGTTATTAATCATAACATAAAAATAGATATGACTGGCAAAAGAGAAGTGTGATAGATGGAAAAGTCATGTTTGCATATAACATCAACATAAGAATGACACAGAAAACCTTTTTATTTGGAAAAATTTGTTTGAATGATAGGACATATAAGGATTGATGGCAGAGACGTTACTTATTTGTTAATGAAAAAAGGATTTATTGTGTTTTTTCGAATCTGTTCTGAATATTTCATGCAATGTATTTCAATAGATAATCATAGATTGGATGGTTACTAGGCACTTCTCCTATTGGAGATCCAATTTTATATTAAGACAAGCAAAAATTCTTAACCTGTAATCTTCAGAAAAGACTAGAGAATTCCTTATATTAGATAAAGAGATCAATTATGAATTGTTACAAGGATTCTTACAGAGCACTGTCATCTTAGAAGTTATCTTGATTTAACTGAAATGCTACTGATCTTAATTACAGATATCAAAATGGAAATAACAATATAGTCAATTCTCATTACTTGCAGATTCTATATTCGACTATTCACAAAACCAAGTACGAAAACAAAGTATGAAAATGTTGGAAGAAAGGTTCATAGGAACCTAACTCTATATTTCCCATAGTCAATGGTTCACTATTTGCTAATTCAGTATTCACAAAGAATTTACAGAATGTAATTACCGCGAATAGTGAGAATAGACTGTACTTTAAAATATTTTATGTTTGTCTGTGTTCTCCTTTCTGGATTAAAGTTTGATTTTTTTGGACTACATTTTCCTGTACTGGAAGATCTTTCCATTACTCCATTAAGGAAAAGTAAGATATTGTTTTTTATTTATAAAACAGACTCTCTGATATCAGAAGTCACAATAGAGCACTAACTGATCATAGTGTTCCAGGGCATTTACCTACTTATCTATACAACTCTAACCTAACATTAATGATCAAAGTAAGATCTTTGAGTTATAAACATTCAAACTACAAACATTTGTACTTACAAATGTACCATTTCATTTTCAAATTTTAGGAAATTTTAAAAAATCTTCAAGAATTTTAAGTATTTGATAACAATGCTCTAGCAACAAATATAATAGGATTTCTATTTACTGCTCTAATAGGTTTTAAACTTATGAAGCAATTTTATCAGCACGAGTGAGCAGACCAAATATTAATGTACTGTCTATATTCGATGTTCGAGAACATAAATGGTAGTTTGCATTAATGTTTGAGCTGATGATGGTGATTTAATGCTAAAAACATTACTCAATAAAATATTTTTAATAGACAGTATATTAATATTTGGTCTGCTCACTTGTGCTGATAAAATTGCTTCGTAAGTTTAAAAACAAATATAATGTAAAAACTATTTAGTTAGCAGACACATTATGATAATATTTCAAGATAGCAGAAATTACACCAAAAAATACTCATTTTATAATCAGAAACTTTCTTCAAACCTCTGAAATAAGAAAATTTTAATTGGTCCAATTGTGAAATACAGGTAATCCTTAATTTAATGAATCCTCAACTTATGACCACTTATAGTTAAAATGATGATATCATTGATAAATTCTGTGACTTGTAGTGAGCAATCCATAAATTTTTAGAATTTCCAACTTACGACAGCTCTGACTTATAACGACAGGATTTGAACTGAACTCTGTTATAAATCAATGATTACCTATATATTAGAAAAGACATTATATGGCCTGGTTTCAATATTTCTGTGTGTCATTTAATAGTGATTTTCAAATTACTAATTTTTTGAGTTATGAATAAAATTTATTAATTTAAAAAATTTAAATTAATAAATTAAAATTTTTTAAATTAATAAATTTAAGAATTCTTTAAGAAATTTCTTTACGAATTAAGAATTATTTTCTTTAAGAATTAAGAAATTCTTTAAGAATTAAGAAATTCTTAAAGAATTCTTTTTTTTTCTTAAAGAATAAAATTTATGTATGAATTATGTTTGTAACTCTAGGGATTATGTTTGTAACCTATACACTACCAATCAACCTAGCTTTCATCCATTTTTATGAAATAATTAAAAACAATATTTGAATTATAATATTAAATATAACACAGAAGTTAAAAATAAAAAGTTATATAATAAAATACAAACTTAAATATATTGTATATTAAAAGATATAAGAATAAATTATATATAAATTTTAAATCAAATAATCAAGTACAGGTAGGCCTCGATTAGTGCGAATAATGGGTCCCACGAATTTCTCACAGTATTTGAATTCGCATTATTCGAAGTATTAACTATATGTAAAATATGGTAATTGGTTCCTGTTTTGTGAGATTCTGGCCATTAGCCAACCTCACAAAGAATAACCACAACTGTTTAAGACATATATATTTTCATATTTTACATCATTGTTCATCATCTAAACTAATAACTTACCAGGAATTGCATCTCATACCATTATCAAACCAACAGCCAAATCGAAACCAAAATAAAAATCAATTTTTATCGATTTTTAAATCAATCAAAAATCTTTATGATAACAAAGCTGAATAATAGTAATGCTAAATAGCTAACGGCAAAAAAGCCCATCTTTCTGGTGTTTCACTCCTTCAAAGCCAAGTGACTATTCTTGGACTGCTCCTCGTCTGATTTTACTAATTGAAAATTAATATTAATTTGTTAATTGAAATCATAAAAGGGGACAGAACTTTGTTAATAAGATAACAGCAATTTTTTGCAGTAAAGAGAATCTTTTATTAATAAAAACTTAGCAATAATAACAATTATTATTATTATTATTATTATTATTATTATTATTATTATTATTGATTACCACTTTTGACTATCAAAACAATTTTGTTTTGATAGTCAAAGAAAGTGATTCTAATCACTTTCTTTGATAGTCAGGGAATCATCCACAAAGAATTTTTTTCTGCAAGGAGTAACAGTAAATCAGAAATAGAACAGAGATGTTTTGCATCATTTATTTAAACAAGTTCATTGAGTAAGACTTAATTTTGGGGAATCTGAAAGCTGGTTTCTTCTTCATGACAATGCAAAGCCTCATACTGCTATTAAAGTTAGGGAGTATTTGGAAAAACAAGGGATCCTTAAATTATACTACCCTTCATATTCCTCTGATTTGTCCCCATGAGACTCCCATACAACACGGGGATACATTCCACATTACAGGAAATTGAAATCGTGTTATACGAGACGTGCATTATCAGATGATTTTATGCAAATTAAAAGTTCAATAAAAATCTTTACATCTTTAAATGTGCATATTTTTTTTATAAACTTTTACATCTGTTATAACTATTAGCTTATATATATATATATAAACAATAGGTAAGTGTATGCATTCTGCATTTCTAAACAAAAAGTCAAAAAGTATGTTAAATATTAAATTTATTTTACATGTTATATGAGTACTAGTCACAATTTTTTGTGGTGTTATATAAATTTGCATTATACGAGAGTTTACTGTACTTCCTTTTCCAAAAAAATGAAATGAATGCTGAAAGGATGAAAATTTGATGATACAGAGGATATTAAAAAGCATGTGACAAAGGAAATTGTAGCATTAACTCAAGATCAATTCAAAATGTGCTTCCAGCAACTTTACAATAGAGTCCATATATGTGTAGTCCAAAGGGGATTATTTTCAAAAAATATTAAAATATAAGTTCAGTATCATGTGGTGTTCTTTTTTTTAATGCAATAGTCTAATAATTTAGATATTGTACAAGGTTTGTCTAATATTAGTTTTTATTTTATTCATTAGAACTGAATGTGGAATGAGATTGAAATCTGAAAGGAACTCAGTTTTGATTCTTTTATTTTCTTCAGTTATTGTATGCTTAACTACCAAAAATCCAAAAATACCTATTTTGGAGCTGAACTTTTATTAATTTAAAAATATGAATGTTGTATAAGTCAAAAAGTAATAAGATGATTCTGAAGAACATCTTATTGCTTTTTGACTTAAACAACATTCACTCATTTGTTTCAGCTTACAACCAATAATGAACTTAAATATAAAATTTATTTAAAGTATTCTACTTTGTTATTTACTACAGAAATTATGAAAAAATTATAATAAATTTTTGAGACAATAAATTTATTGTCAAAATTTAATTTACATTTTTATCATAAATTATTAGCAAGTATATTCATTCTATAATTATGATGATTAATACAAAAATAATTTTTACCTATCATCAGCAAGTGAAAGTTTACGACGAGACTTCTGACTCTGAATACATGGGCTGCTAGTCTGTTGTGGAAGATTAGAGAGCTTTTTTTCAAATTGGTCATATTTTTTCCTGTTTGATTTTCCAGGACTGAATAAAGGATATGATGAATTAGCATTACAATAGTGAAATTTTGAAGATATTTTATCCTTATTTATATTCTTTTCTTCTTCTCTTTGAAATTCTTCATTTTTTAATTTATGTTTTGAATCATTCTCTGGAGTTATGGCAAGATGTACTTGAATAGTATGATTAGATGAAGAAAAATTTAAGGATTTTTCCAGTGCTTCACTTATTGTTCTTCCCACAACTTTTTCTACATCCTTTAAAGAAAAATTACTTAATAAATATTGTAAAAAAAATAATGTAAAATCTTTAAACAAAAATATCATACATTTTCAAAAAATTTTATGAAAATATTGAGACTAAAAAGTTTACAGAAGTATTATATAAAAGAAATGTATACGAGATACATATAAATATTAAAATATTTTGATAAAACAATATATTTTTTAAATCAAATTTGATTTAGAGTTTTAATAATATAAAAAATAATTTGAAAAATCTTGTAACAAATGAAAAAATTTAATTATCACTTAATTTAATTATAATTATCTAAATGCAAGAAAATTAAGAAAAACTGCAGAAATAATTATAGAAAACTACTGATTAACAATCATAAATATCATCATTTATAACAAATCATACAAAAACTATGTTTCTGAATTTTAAATGTATCAGGCCTTGCCAAAAAATCAGAAAATCATAATATAGAAATATTGCACAATGTCAATGGCAGAATTTATTTATTACTCTGTTTTTACTGATCTACTAGAAGTATAATGAACAGTAAAAGAAAACTATAGAAAATAATCATGTTAACCAATTGATGACAATGCACCTAGCAAGTTTGTATACATACATACATTTGAGCATCACTGGGGCTATGAAGACTGCCCCTATTGCTGCTCTTGAGATTCTCTTGGGTATTCCTTCTTTGCATTTGTTTGTTGAAGCGAGTTCCCAGGAGGCTATTATAGGCTTCACTCTTCTGGAAGAGGGGTTTCTTGGACCCACAAGGTGGAGCATTTATCTTTTGAGTGGGACAGATTACACTAACATTCTTGGGATGGTTAAGGATTACATGGTACCTAGATTTAACTTCTTCCGGCCTTTCACTGTTGTTTTTCCCAGTTTGGAGAGCTGGGGAGGGGGATTTGGGTGCAGTATCAAGGGTGGTTTGGTCTGGTTTATGGACGGTTCTAAAACCACTTCTGGTGTTGGGGCAAGGTTTACGCGTGAGGACGCGGATGCTTTATTCCCATTCCCTTGGGCAGTTTGCCACTGTCTTTCTGGCAGAAATTTTTGCTATTCTGCATATGTTAGAATCAATCTTGATAGGGGTTATACTTGTAAGCATATTTACATCCTATCTTATAGTCAGGCTGCTCTTAAAGCACTTGATAGTTCCTGCTTTGTTTCAAAGCTTGTTTGGGAATGTCGCCTTCTCATTGAGGAATTGGCTACCAAGAACAGGGTGCAGCTTGTTTGGGTGCCGGGGCACAATGGGATTGGATGCAATGAGATTGCTGATAGGCTTGCCAAGGAAGGGGCTTCTCACCCCTTTTTTGAACCAGCATGCCCTGGGCATTGGACCTGATGCTTTTGGGCGGGTCGTCAAGGACTGGTTGGTGGCCCAGCATCTCATTTCCTGGAGTTCTATCTCTGATCTTAGGCAGGTGAAGGCTCTCTGTTCAGGTTTCTGTTCAGCAAACTAAAGAGCTTTCACTGAATAAACATGAAGTTAGGATTGTTACAGGGCTTCTTACAGAGCACTGTCATCTTAGGAGACATCTTCACTTGATTGGGGTTGTTGATAATCTCATTTGTAGATGTCAGGATGAGGAGGAAACTCCTCTTCACATTCTGTGTGAATGTCTGGCCCTTTCATGGCTTAGGTGTGATCTTTTAGGGATGTATTTTCTTGTTCCAGAGGATCTTGCTATTGTCCCATTGAGGAAAATACTGTCATTTGTTTTAAAGACAGGACTTCTTCTGGGATGATCTGATTGGGGGTGCACAATAGACCATTATTGGTCGCGGTGCTTAGGCTGTGTAGGCTCCTCCCTTTTTCTATATATATATATATATATACATACATACATACATTTATTATGTATAATTACAATTGTAAATAGGGAATACAGGTAGTCCTTGACTTATGGTGACTTGAGTTACAATGATGATTCTCATTTACATTGACCAAAAAATTATTACTAAAAATTCCCTAATTCAACTTTGTCGCTTACATATATACATACATATTGCTTTTGTATACATATCATGGCATCACCATTAGTCAGCAAGAAAACTTATTACTATATCCTGTCATAACTTTGTTATGTTCAGTAAGAGAAATAATACTATTGATGAAAATTCCAAGGTAAAAAATAAGGTGAGAAAAGCTTTGTTTAACCATTTTAAGTTAAAAAAAATTTAATTTATGAAAATATTAAATCATAAATCAAACAAATCAAGAATTAAAAAAGTCCTCAACTTACGATGGAGACGTTTGAACGAAACTCCATCATAAGTCGAGAACTACCTGTACAAAAAAATAAATTTAAGAATTAGTTATAAATGTTTTTTCAAGTTTCTCTGTCTTTAGCAAGAAAGGCAATCTTTTGGGGAGAGTTTGTATAATGCCAATCAATTAAATTTAATCATTAATTTATGGATTTTCTGAAATAATCTCATTTTGAACAAGAAAAAAATTATTCAGATATGAAATGTATTCCTTGACTTACAATGTTCTCAATTTATGATCACCTAAACTTATGATGGTAATGCAATCAGTAAATTCTATGATTGGTTAATGTAATTCACAAGGATTAAAAGTCCATGAGCAATAATCTGATATACAGAAGCATCAATTTTTGTGTCTAGTTCTTGTATTTATGGGTTCATTAAGTTTATTAGAATAAAGTGAAGTGTAATAATAAATACTGATAATGGGAAATCCATAAATTTTGGGCATTTCTGACTTACAATCACTCCAACTTATAACAGAGGTTTCAAACCAAATCCTATTGTAATTTGAGGACTACTTATATATGCATAATAATGGAGATATTTTCATTTGAGAAAGCTAAAAATAAATAAATAAATAAATAAGTAATAAAAACAGCTTAAAAGCAAACCAAAACAAAATTTCTTATTACAGTATTGTCAGACATGTAAGTCCATTCTCAGTGAAATAATTCCAAAATTAGAATATAATAATACTATTTAAGCATTGAAACAGAATATTTTTAAAATAACAGAAAAGAACATTTTTGAATTTAAAATCATAAAATTACTAACACTTGAAATTATATACTATTAGAAATAGATTAGGGTTTTACCAATAAGCAAATTGACCAATAATCAATTACCAATTAATCAGCAATTAATTATATTTTTAAAGGAGATTAACCAGAATTTAAAAATTATTAATTGATATCATCAAAAAATTAATAGATATTCTATTAATTTTATTTGATGTAAATAAAAAAACTGCATATTTTTTTAATAAAAAATTACCAAAGTAACAATAATTATAGAGCACTAATGGCAGCAGTGACTTCTAAAAACATTTATTTCAAGATAATGTAGTACATTCGATCTAATACCAAGATCATCCTCAGCGTATACAGTATTTTAAAAAGAACAGAATTATAACTTGCGTTCTCATAATTTGAAATTCAAATTGTGTGTATATTATTGAAATAAATTTGTTTTTAGAACTATAATTATTATTGAAGTGTTTTAGGCAGTTTAAAGTTTGTTTCATATTACCAAAGTAACATGTCCATAAATCTTAAATTACAATGAAATTAGTAAAATTTAAATATGATAAGTTTTACTACATATATTTTAAACATATTTTAAAAATTTAACAGTGATATATTAATTTTTTTGCCATTTTTTAGTCTTGCTGACATCCTAAGCCATTAAACCAAGCAGGCATTTCTAAATTTATAAAACCAAGCAGGTAATACTAATCACATAATCACATCCATATGATTAGTATTTGTTTTATAGATTAAAGGTAAATTATCTTCAATTATTGAAAAAATACTTAAAATAAGTATATAAAACCAGAAATAATGAAAACATCTAGATAGTGTACAAAAATTATTCATTTTTATGGCAATTTTGAATAATTTTATTTTTATGGATGCTGCCATTTTTTTAACATATGATCACATTACTATGAAAATAAAGCTAAAAGTTTCATCTTTCTAACCTGTACAGTGGTTCACTAGAATGGTAATGACTTCATATGACATCATTGCATATCAAGAATGTATTGCTATATATGAATGGACACTTAACTATCAATCAATCCACAAAAATTGTGCCTACATCCAATGATCTTAAGTAATACAGTTCTTTTAGAAAAATACATAACCAAAATTTTAAAATGGTGTATCTGTTGGGGGATATCAAAGAACAGTGATATAGAAAAATACAACAGGTATCTTATGTGTTTTTATAAAAGCAAAGAGTCTTGGGCAGGTAGGTGCATCTTGTTTTCTGACTGTCCATACTTGCAGGAAATGGATATGCTTAATCAATCTCACTACTTTCGCAGCTAATTTCTCCATTGGATCTTGGTGCAGTTCTTCTGGCTTTGTACTTTCTATGTAATCCAGCAGGAACTTATCATAAACATCTTTATCTAGTAGCACCATCTTTTTTGTCTTATCCTCCCTTGTGATTGTGTAATTCTTTTCCTCTAACCATTTAAGAGTTCTCTTAACATTTATCCTATCTGATGTTGACTCTGCTACTTTCTTTGAGCCCTTCTTACTCATTCTTTGGTTTAAAAATGCCCACCTTAGGTTTTTCTTTCTCTACATCATCCTGGTCTAAGATCATCTCTTCAAAAATTGGAGTATCTTCTACAATTGAAGATTGTAGACTTGTTTTCCGACTGTCCCGCAAGTATGGACAGTCAGAATACAAGATGCACATATATATATATATATAAAAAATTATAAGCTCATAATTAACTATATAAGAACTGCCAATCTAATCAGTCAAAGTACAATCGCATCTGTGCATGCAGGTTAATCAAAGCAGCAATAGCAACAAACTGACACTTGATCAAAGTATAATAGAGTGATGTGAAAGAGTATTTCCTGGAATCCTGCAATACACTTTTCTTTCATAACAATACTGAAATCATAGCCTATAAAAAGTCAAAGCTAACAAAATTTCTATCTTCAAAAATATAAATAACTACCAATTAAATATTTTGGCTTTAATGCCAAACTATTGCCTATTTATTAATTTAAACTAATAAAAGGAAAAATTTTTTATTCATAATACTGAATCAATTTTTAAATAAAAATTTGGATTTTATATTATCTTGTATTAAAATTTTTAAATCACATGATTCACACATGGGAAACCATGAAAATCACTTCCTACATTAAATACATATTGCTATGATAATGGTGAACTTTATATTATCCAATCAACTATCATTTATCACAAATTATAGAGAATTATCACAAATTATAGAGAATTTTTTCCACTAGTGGCAATCTCATGGGCATACAATGAAGTTGTATAAAATATTCACTAAAAATAGAAAGTACACACTGTGAATAGCCAGATATATTAAACTCTTTAAAATTTAAAAAAAATTTATGAATATTCTTTTGTTTGTCTTTTTTTTTTTTAATTAATCAACTGAGAAATTGGTCATAAATATTTTTGTTATTAAAGATTTATTTCTACTTTGAGACTTTTATTTCTGCTCTTGTTTACTTTAAGTCGTATTTTATAAACTAGCATTTAATTGAGAAGCAACAGTTTATTTTCACAAAAACAAACTGTTGCTAGTTCTTGATATACTGAAGAGAGTACGAAAGTACCGAAAATGTTATACTTGAATAAAATACGTTTTTATTTTTGTGAAATGATTTATTTTAGAAATTTAATTACTCAAATAGTGCTAGAAACCATAGTTATATTAATGTGATGATGATAAAATTCATGATAAATACACAATATATTTAATAATGAATAATTCCTTGATAAAAAATAATAAACTTGCATTATTATTGTTCAGAAAATTTTGCAATTATTTTGGCAAAAATTATATTTAAACAGATATGGGAAACATTTTCAGTTGTTTGGATATATTAAGTGCTATCAGAGAGATAAAATTCAATTATAATGAGTTACTAATATATACCCGATCCTCAATTTGCACAGTACACTGCTCTGCAGAAATATAGTGTAAGCAAAAAAATGTATAAATCAAGATTAACATTTTTATAGAAAATTGGGGATAGGTTCCATAACATTCATTTAAATAATTTACATATTTTTAAAAATTACTTTTTATACTAATGTTATGTATAAATATAAAACAAAAAGTTAAGGATAATAAATAGGCCACAGTAAAAAAAGAATGAAGGTACAACATCTTCAAATGTATGAAAACAACAATATATTTTATATTTTTGTTTGTTAATATCTTATTTAGTTGACCCTGCAAGCGGGAGGACTTGAATGCTGTCGGACATCATGCTTAATTAATGGGAAATAATTTATTTTTTTTTAATTTGAAAAAATTACTTTGTTTATTTTTTCATCATTTATATATTGTTTATACATTTTAATTATCAATTATTATAAAAATTGAATATTATGTAAAAAATTATGTAAATTATAATGATTATTCTATATTATATATATAGAAATCTCTCTCACTAATACTGATAGAGCAACAGGTGAAGTTTTTAATACAAGATATATTTTTTTTTTGGTTATTCTTAAACAAAGTTAAGCAGAAATTGTATCATGTAAAACAAATACGAGTAGTCTTTGATTTATGAACAACTCATACTTATAATGGCAATATCATCAATAAATTCTATTAGTCGTCAATGCAATTGGCTTGGATTCATTTCCCTGACCATATAATAGGATATATAAAAAATGTCCTTTTTGTTTGATTCTTGTAGTTTTCTGTTATTTATGTTTATTAAGATAACATATAGTGTCATAGTAAACATTAGTAGTGAGAAATCCATAAATTTTAGAAACCAAACTCCATTATAAATCGAGGATTATCTGTATAAGCAGCATTTTTTGACCACGCAAAATTGAAATCATGCAATTTGCATACTGTGCAAATTATGGGCTAGATGTATAATAATAAAATTCACTTCATTGGTGAATAGGACAGTACACTAAGTTCAGCTGGGTGGACATTGTGAATCTAGAAAAAATGTTCTTTATTTTATCTATATATATATTTAAAATGACTTTTATAAAGGTCTGTTATAAGAATTAATTTTTCCAAAAAGTTTATAAATGAAATGTTTTATTTAGGCAAATTTTTAAATCATTCTTCTAATTTACCTATACATTAGACCTGAGCAGATATATATCTATAGAGAATTTTCAGAGATCATATTTTCTATTAGGATTTAATATTATTTTTTGAAAGAAAAAAAATATATATAATTTTTTGAGCATTTGCCTGGTAAGTCATACCACTTTATTTCAAAACTGGTGTGTACTGATCTCTCTCAATCCCAAGAATAATTTGGACACAATTTAAAATATTAATTTTGTTTTATTATACTAGATTTTGATATAGTGATGATAAAAAACATTTTTTCCTGTAATTAAGATATGTTACTCTATCAAAATTCCAGTGATTGAAATATTAAATACAGATGTGTATTTATTTTATAATTCACTGTTTTATTAATAGATAACAATCTAGGAATCAAATAAATTGCATATTAATAATTGCAAGGTCTGTGGACTAAAAATAATTTATCTTGCTTAAAAATAATTGAATTCTCAGGAATAATTTTCAGTTATAAAAAACTTATTTAAAGTATACTCACATTTTTGGATACTTTTCCAGAACCATTAAAATCATAAAGAGTAAATGTAAATTCTGAATTTCCACTTTGGTTTTCCTGTTTTATAAAAATTTTGCAATTATTTTACAAATCAAATTACAGTTCATTATTTAAATTTCTAAAATTATTATTTTATAATTATTATTCAAGAATATATACTTTTAAATTGTTTCTTTTTTCTTCCTTTTCACTCTTTTCCTCTTCTGCCTTTTCTAGTTGATTATCTTCAGCTTCAGCTTGCTCAAAACTATCCTTTGGTGGAAGATATACTAAACAATTCATAAACACTATTTTGAGAACTTGCAGCAGTCTACCTGAATAGCAATATATCATTAAAATTTTACAGAAATATATACTAATAGCAAATATCATATAATTAATCAGATGCATGTACAGAACAAGTTTTGTGATTCATGATTCCATGTGAACTTCTACTTGAATGTAATATATACTCTTTTGTATCACAATTAATATACTAAAATAAGTTAAAGTTCAATGTTAATGTTATATCCTTTGTTTAAATTTTAAAATATGATATATATCATATAAAATTTCCAAAATATGATATCCAAATATTATGTTGAGAATTTACTTATATTTGATAAAAAAAATTTGATTTGTTAATTGGATTTTATCATTATAGAAGAAGAATCTTAAGTTGTCTAAACTGTCAGAAACTTGGATGATAAATTAATAAATCAATTTGCTGCATCTTAGAGAATGCAAACAAATAATCTACAATTTAATATCAATTCTGAAATGAATTTCTATCTTTCAAGCAAACAAATTAAAAAAATTTTATTCAATACTTATTAATTTGTCTGAAGCAGCATTTCTCAATGTATAGGTTGTGACTCAATATTTTGGGTTACATTAAATTTTTAATGAGTCATGATAGCTCAAAGGCTTTCAAAAATTATAGATTATAAATATTTAGCTTGCATAAGAATTACAAATAAATATGTTCGATTATGCAGCAAAAAAGTTGAGAAATGTTGATCTAAAGTACTAAAAATATCTACAAAAATTCCATAAATCAAATATAGTATACAGTCTAATTTACAAGATTTTTTCATAGATAATTGTAACTATTCTATGTATAAGATAATGTAGACTGAGAAAAAGAAACCTCGGTTATTCAAAAACTCATCAGATAACATGGAGATTTGGTAAATTATTATTAAATTTGATTTGAAGATTATTAGCATCCCATTCTATTTCCAGGTTAGATCCACTTATTAAATATATTATGACTTTTATCATATAATTTAAAGATGAAATGTGATTCATCTTGTGTTGATTATTTTAAATTTTTTAATAAAACAATTGCAAATAAATTAAAAATATTT